>CASHTH010004260.1:0-21886 GCA_030341885.1 Geodia barretti
GTGTGTGGTGTGTGTGTGTAGGTGGGTTAAAGGTATATGAGTAGTAAGAATGAGTGTGGGTCATAAGTGAGAGCCAAATGTGTATTAATACACAGGTTTGTAGTTAATCTCCGAAAAGGACCCTCACAATAAAGGCTCTATAAAGGACACTGTGGTTCTGTTCGACTAAGGGACACCTCTGAATGTAGCAAACTTTCATTGTCCCCAATTGTTCCTTTTTCAGGGGTGTGACAACAGACTTTTCAAGATGTAAGAAATGTGTGAGTAATAGCTACCTGTTTGACTAGTTCTGAGTACAAGTTCTCATCGTTAGTGGGTGTTGGGCAGGAATAGTAGATTGATGCCCTCTGTTCCTGTAGCCATACAAACAGATGACAATGTCTCATTAGTCATACAGTAGAGCTGTGGAAATAGTATACACACTTTACCTCAGTAGGGACATAGATACCCCAGGAGTGTGCTTTCTTCTGTGGTTCAAGTAACTGTAAGAAAATTACAAAATTTACCCTTAAAACTATAGGTAAGTGTCTATCTAGTGAAAACCTTTCTCATGTATATAATCAGATAAGTCTGGATCAAACTTGGGCAACTGGAAGTCAATATGCTAGCTGCAAACTCAGACAAAAGCTATTCTCCAAGTTGTTTGTTTGGTCGCGCATTGCCCAATCTGTCTATTTTGACAACCACTGGCGGTAAGTAAAGCGGAGAATAGTTTTCGCCTGGGATTACATCATCTCTACACCTGCCCCGGGCTTACCGAGTCTAGGTTCAATCCCTCTCTATCATAAACGAAAGAAAATATATGACAGGGTGAATTACTAGCTATACCTCTGTAGGCTCATGATAAATGCCTTCTTCGTAGATCTTTATTCCGGCATTACCCCTGCCACTCGGCTCTCCACATCTTGACGATAGGCTTCTCAACCTCATCGTTACGCCTTCATCACTCAAGGGGGTTCCCCACTCCCCTCAACTGAGCAGCAAACTCAGAATGAGGACTGTTGTTAGATAGACTGGCATATGAAGGTGGTCCAAATGACGAACTGATGGTCCCTGTTCTAGAGGGTGTTGGTTGTTCGTAGGGGCTGCAGGGTCCAGGGTAGAATAGTTGGGAGTAGGGGGAGGGAGGGGAGGGGAGGGTAGTCAATGAACCTCGGCAGACGTCTTAAATCCCACACACACATGTGTCTACTACAGTTAATAGGAACAAATGTCTATCCGTATTAGAGTGTCGGTAGACGCTCTATATAGGGATGGCAGGGTCAAATCTCACGTGATCCGCGTACAAAACGCCTCAAATCTCTGCGAGAATGACTCGCTAGACTTCAAAAATCACTAGCAATAGTATATAGTATACAGGCCAATATCTAGCTATAATATGCCTCAAGACTTCATACGTGCCCCCAGTTGTCCAGGCGAGAATTCGCTCATACGCGATTTCACGATTTTCGTGTCATCATCATCATAATAATTATTCTTCATCTTCTTCTTTAACGGAATGTTGCAGTATTAGAAACTGTATCTAATTCAGTGGGCCCTACTCTTTAGTTCAGCATACCATGGTATGTATTCTGTGTCAGGCCTTTGTTTAGAAAATGCATATTGATGAGGGGGAAAACGCTGTGTCAGTGTGTGAGTTAAAATCCATGGGGTGAGAGACTTTATCAAGGTGCAAGGCCCCCCTAGAAAATCGCTCATCTATATACAATTATTTGCATGTGTGTGTTTTCATGCAGTACTGTGTGTCCCAATGCGTTTGCGCTTTAGTTTACTGCCACCTTTTCCTCTCTTACCATTCATGCACATTCTGCACACACCCAACATTATCCTCACAGGGTAACTTGGTAAACTGGACTTTATAAAGTGTTTGTTCTTATAATTATGTATTTATAGTAATTTTTCCAAGTTCTGAATTACTTGAGTCTTGTGACTGTTTCTCTTTCTCTGTGTATCTTGTGATCTTACCAAACCTGTTTTTACACCTCTTTTGTTTGGTTACTACCTGTGTTCTATTTATAGATGCTATGATATAATTATTACATTCATGTCATGTGCAGTTGCGATTTGTGATTACAGCTATGAATATCAGTAACTGTTAAATATTGCACACACCACACACACACACAAACATCCACAAAGCCATGAATGGAGCGGGCCAACTTTTTGAAAGCTAATGATCACAATTTGGTATATTATAGATGCGCTCAAGCAGATGTGTCATAGTATACTTGCACAAGCAGATCAACTCTAGTAGAAATAGAAATAGAAATACACGGAGATATGCAGAAAAAGGGGGGCGCGGCGAATTCCGCGGGCCCCCACCACATTATTTTGCCGTTTCTGCCCGGTGGTCTTGCTTGTTGACAGTGTGCTGCTATAGTTCCTGATCTCCCGTACCGAAGAACCGTGAGCTATCTTTACCTCTGTAGTGTCATTGTATAGATACAGAAGAAGCGTAGGGGAGTCAGCGTTTGTGGTAAGGGGCGCGCAAAGAAAGGGCGTGGCCGTAGTGATGGCGACTGGGGCGGGCCCGGAGCCGGCCGACAAGGGCTCTCGCGAAATGGGAGAAGATGATTTGAAAGTCGTTTTTGAAGCGCTTGTTCCAGTTGCCGAGAAATGCGAGTTTTTCGGCATACAGATAGGGGTGAAAATGAATCAAATACAGCAAATCCAAAGGCAATATACGGATCCGCGTCAATGTTTGCTACGAACTTTACATACTCGCTTGAGGCAGATCCCAGCGCTCACGTGGAATGATATTGACAGAGCTCTCAGGTCGAGAAGTGTTGGTGAGGGTAGGCTAGCTGACGATATAAGGAAACAATATTGTAGCAACCTGCCCAGTCATGATTCTCGCTTAGGAACAGCGTTAGACCAAGAACCTCCAAGAAAGGCATCAGAAAAAGTTGAAAGAAACCCGAAATCTACAGGGAGGGTCGCACCCATAAAGTTAGAAATGAACAAGAGCGAGATTCAGATGAGGTAAGTGAATCTGAGCTCTCACATTATATATCACTTACCAGTGAAACCGTGCTAAAAACGCCTCAACATAAAGTCAAAATTATAAAGATGTGTTCTGAACCAGAAAGGGAATACAAGAGAGATATGAAACAAGAAGGAAAAGCCACACATGAAGCAAAAAGTGAAAGTAAAGTCCAACTAAAAGGTAAGGAAAGAAGTAGTCAAGTACACAAAGAATTAACAGAGCAACAAGCACAAAAAGAAGTTCTAGAAAAGTCTGAAAGTGAATCTTCTGCTTCAAGTAGTGAAGAAAAAAAGAAAGATTCTCAGAACAAGAGCACAATTCAGATGATGAGGTAAGAGAAAAAGAATACCAGAAAAACTCAGAGCAAATCACAGGAGATGAATATGCCTCTGAGAGTGAAACAGAAGTGAAAAGGAAAAACAACAAAAACCAAAGGGTCTCAAAGTGAATATGGAGGAAAGGAAAAGCAACAACAATGTGGCTTGGGTGTAAATGATTTGAAGTCATTATATGAAGCCCTATACGATGTAAGAACAAAGTACAAAAACCTTGGTTTACAGCTTGGGCTGGACTTGCCCACAATTGAAGCTATTGAAGTCAATCACACTAATGTCGATGACCGGATGATAAATGTTTTATCTGCTTGTTTAAATAGAAAAGTACTCAACTGGGGCGATGTTGTCAAAGCACTTAGATCAAAAATTGTAGGTGCTCATCGCTTAGCCGACAGCATTCATGAAAGCTATATCCATCATTCCGGGTGTCAATCGTGACCAAGCCAGGCGTCAGGAGACTAAAATTACTTCCTCTGGGGAAAGGCAACCAACAATGAGTAAGAAATGCCCAGAAGAGGTAGAAAGTGAGAAGGCCCTGTATAACAATTATGCCTGAAAGTACAGTAAATGAGGAATCTAATGATCCAGAGTCTGAGGAAGAATATGTAACTCCTCACAGTGAAAAAAGAACAGGTGAATCTGAATCTGTCAGGTACTCACAGAAGCAGTACAAAAATAAAGAAAAAGGGCAGAAATCAGCTCCACTAAAACGTAAGGTATCACGTGATCAATCAGAAATTGTTGTAAAGAAGCAACGCGAAGTATCCCACGTAAGACACCCAGATACGTCTGTAGAGGGTACTGCAGAAGCTACTGATGAGGGGCAGCAAGATTCTGATCCAGAGGTAAGTGAAAAAACTACGCCTCATAAACCCCAATTAGAATCTGAAGATGAGTCTTCTTCTGTCACTACCAGTGAAGAGAGAAGTGAAGTCACAAGTCGTGACTATGTTAGAAAACCGAAATACAATGAGAAAAGGCCTAAAGTCAATCCTGAGAAAGAAAAACAAGAATCCCAGAAAGTAAAGCACGCCTCAGGGGAAAAAATCAGTTCAATGAAAGAGCATCTTTCCATCTCATCCTCTGATAAGCAGTCTATAAGGGGTAAGAGTGCAGAAAAAAGAAAATACATGGACAATGAAGACCATTCAGATTTAAGAGACACAAAGTGTCCAAAAATATACTCAGTAACTACTGAGTCTCCCCCTAACAGAGAACGAATTGGCATGGTAAAAAGTGTAAGGAGAAAAAGAAAAATGAAAACCAAAGCCAAAAGTCAGGGGAACAGAAAATTAATAAGAAGTGAGTTTTTACAAAGTCAGGAGGTGCAAGAGAAATCCAGGTACCCCAAGTTATGTTCACAAGAAGAGCAGGTTGAGAATGAGGAAGAAACGTTGCAAAAGAAAGCAACAGAGATTTCTTTAAAACAGGCCACACCATCTTCAGACAGTACCGAAGAAGAAGACTCTGAAGATGAAGAATCGGATTCAGATGGTAGGAGTGAGGACGAAGAAGATGGAGACTCAGAACAAAAGTCATCAAATGAAGAGGAGGAAACAGAACCTGATGACGGGTCTTCTACTGCCACCAGTGAAGAGGAAGTGAAGGAAACTGCAAGTGCAAAATCAGAAGAAAGTAAGAAGGAATACTCTACAACAGAAGGAAAGGGTATCACTAGGAAAAGAAAGCAAAAGGAAGCTAAGGATGAATCAGATACTGGTTGTGGGGGTGGGGACCAAGGGCGTGTAATAAAAAAGCACAGAGAGAGGAGTAATAGTCCGACAGCCAGAGGTAGCTCACAAGAGGGCAGTCTAGAACAACCAGGCTTCAAGGGGAAGAGAAAGGTAAAGGGAAAAGGGAAAGGGGTTAGGATTTGTAAAAAGGGAGAAAGCTCAAGTTCCACTGAGACAGATGGCTCTTCACCTGAATGCCATTATAACATCTCTGAGACTGAAAGTAAGGGTCTTAGAAATATTTTCAAGCGTTTCTTTGGCAGACTCTGCTTTAAAATGAAAGATCCAGTTGAACTAGCAACACATCTTCAGATTAAGAATCTCATACTATACTCAGCAATGAATAAGCTACTGATATCTCCTGAATCACAGCAGGCAAAGGCTATCACTTTAGTGAGAGCTCTTCAGAAACAAATAAAGTATCGTCCTGACCGATTATTCACTATTGTTGAGGTTTTTCTGCAGAATGCAGCCCTGAAAGAACCTGGCAAGGAAATGTTGCAGGAAATAGGTAAGTATATTAATACTGTGATTTTTAACTGTTGCTACTGTATTACGTAGCTAATGATTATCTGTAGGAAAGGTTTGCCCTGAGAGAACAGCCTTTTTGTTTGGCAGTGAACAACCTCCTTCTGATAGACAGGTGGAAATTCCTGGTGAGTTAAAATTTCCCTATCGCATATCCAATTTATAACCTTTTTATCTACAGGGAGTGAAAGTAAGACAACGATTCATAGAGAAATAAGTGGCACACCTTTATCCTGCAATCCTAGTCCTGCATTTTCATTTGAGACTGGAAGTGAAGTGGCGGCAAAAGGTATTTCGAAACATGCGGCTATTGCAAGTGTAGCTGATGGCATATCACCATCTCAGGAAGTAAGTCAGTCAGTACCACAGTCAGGTGTAAGTCCAGTGTTGACAGAGTATAAGCAGTATTTGCAATCTTGTTACAAAGCTAGAGTCCTAGCTCCAGCAGACAAGTACCTTCCAACCCTAGAGGCTCCCTACATTAATCTTGCCATGATTAGAAGGGGGCACTACAATCCTGAGCAAAGAGACGAGTTTACCAGGAGAACACTGCATGGAGGAGTAGACCAGATTCTTCAGAGCAAGACACCTATCAACATTGAAGACCTGGTGACTCCAGAACACAGTGGTAGGCCAGTCAGGTTCGTTCTGGTAGAAGGTCCTCCAGGAATTGGTAAGAGTACCTTTGCCTGGGAGGCATGCAGGAGATGGGATAAAAGCCTCAGAAACTACCACACTGTGGTGCTGCTCAAGTTGAGGGAAAAGTGGGTCTTAAATGCAGCATCACTTCCTGATCTCTTTAGATACCCGTTTAAACAAGAATTCAGTGAGAATATTGCTCAAGAACTGCATGACTCCCAGGGGTGTAATCTTTTACTTGTTTTAGATGGTTTTGACGAAGTCTCTCACAGTTTCCATAAGGACTCTGTCATTAAAAACATTCTATGCAGGCAACTCTTGCCAGAATGTACCATCATCCTCACTACTAGACCAGTGGCCAAGTCCACACTAGAAAGTATCTGCCAGCCTATAGTTGATAAGCATGTAGAAATTATTGGGTTCACAGAGGAAGAGAGAGTGAGGTATATCACTGAGGTCTTTAGCAAGGAACCAGAGCTTCAGGTGAATTTCTTGAAGTACATGTTTCTTGTCCCTCACATAAAGTCAATGATGTACATTCCACTCAACTGTGCCATTATAGCACAAGTCTATTACGAGTCTCAGAGTAGCCGCCACCTCGCTATACCAAGAACAAGAACACAGCTGTACAAGGCACTCACTCATTCTCTTCTCGTTAGACACATGAAGATGAAGGAAAGCAACTATGAGTATACTACATCCATGCTTCCTGAATGTCTTAACAAAGAAGATATAGACAAGTTTAAGGTTTTGGCTAAATTTGCTTTTGACAGCTATCACAAAGTTAGGTCAAGAAAGGTAACGTTCTTCAAAGAGGATATCCCTGAGGGATTAGTTCATTTTGGGTTCATGAATGAATCCACTGAAATGTATGCTGGCAAAGGAGTGGAGAGAACATTCTCATTTCTCCACCTCAGCCTACAGGAATACCTGGCAGCTTGGCACCTGGCTAATAGCTACAGCATTGAGTTTCAGGTGGCTTATCATTGGCTGGCTGTAGAGGCTGACCAACGTATTTCTTATGATGAAGGAAATTATTACAAAAGTGATAACCAGGAGGAAGAAATTCTCTTATCGTCACTAAAGGAACAGAGGTTGTCACTAGTGGAGCCAGCCATATTCCTGGCTGGTATCACTGGCTGGAGATGCCAGTCAGAGGATGACAGGAACCACTGGGAAATGTATCTCAGTCATGACACTGCACGTGCTCCTGATTTGTCCAATGTCTTGCTACGCTCTCTCTATGAGGCTCAAAACCCAACCATCTTACCACTATATTATTATGCTAGTGATTCTAGGAGAAGATTTTCCATTGGCTCAAATGAGTTAGATATTTTTGATTTTAAATCACCATATGACTGCTATGCCATATCTTTCTGTCTTGCAAATTCCTCAGATCAACATTGTTTTGCTCTATCATTTAGCTTCAATAGTGATAATGATATTTCACTTGTGGAAACGTTTGTCGAAGGTCTTAATGACCACTGCAAGTCTACCACACCTAGAGTGAACTATCTTCAAATCGAAGGATCATCATCTCTAGTAGACAGAGGATTACTTTGGTTAATGAAAGCCAATTTTTTGAATACTGATGAATGTCGTTTACACCCCTCCATTGTAAACAGCTCTTTTGCTAATCAATTTTTACACACACTTCCCAAACTTCAATCACTCACAATCTGTCCAAGTGCATTTTTTTATATTGCTATCACATCTTGGGAGTGGCTTGCTGCAATACAGTCTCTCAGTAAACTCAAACATCTGCACATTACCATCAGGAGGCAATGCAGTCCTCCACCACCTGATATTATTGTGGAGAGGGATAATGAGCTGAGAGAAGTTGTATTTGATGTCATCCTTCCTACCAATACAATATATGATCTTCACAGTCCAGCAGATGTTCTGGTTGACTCTGTACTGAAATATACTCTGAAATCAAATCAAATTACTAGAATCGTATTGCCTCACATATCTCGTGAAACTATGGCTGGTGTCCGTAGCATCTTACTACACTGTCCCAGTCTTACCACATTGGAGCTGAAGAGAACCAGACTGGGCTATGATGGAATCATCTACATATGTGGTGCACTGAGAAATAACACAACATTAAGACATCTTGCGATTGATGATATTCAATTGCCACCAAGGAACCTCGGTGAGATATCTTTATTCTCATCCATGGAAAGAGTTCCTCTGCCTAGTAAGACTACCTGCACTGCCTTCCTTCTGGAACTAAACGACATTCTCAAAGACAACACTACTCTGGAAGAGATGAGCATCCAGTCTGGATTATTCCTCCCTTTCTCTGCTGGTGAAGAGGAGGAGTATTATTCTGGTGAAATGTGGGAGTATGGTCAGTGGACAGGACTTGGACCTCTTCAACAGTTCAATGTGGGGGCTGTCCGTAGTGGCATGTCTCCTAATCTCAGGAGATCATTCTCATCTTCAGACCTCACTCAGCCACAGACCCAAATCTTTTGGGACAGATATTTTGGTAGGTATAATATGCCAAAAGCAGCAGTTGTTGATTTCAAGAAACTATTTTCCAAGAGGAAGGAGGAGGGAAAGAAGTTATTCTCTCTTCCCTCATTCACTGCTCCAGACACTGCAGTTCTACAGTCATTCTCTGGTCTAGACCCTCGTCTCAAGGAGTCTCTGGAGATATCTCATCTCCATCAATATGTGGAGAGACTCAGGGAGACTTACATTAGAATTTTGGAGGAGGTTGCAGATTCATTGCAGATATTGGACCTTCCCGCACTTTCATAGCAACTTGCTACAAGTTGTACAGCGACCTGAAAACCTACAGCAACCTTCATACCTACTACCTGAATATTTGCAACAACCAGCATATCTACAGCAACCTGTACAACAGCCTGCATACCTACAACAACCTTCACACCTTAAACAACATGCATATCACCATTCACGTCTACAACAAGCTACGCCATCAAGAAGAAGAACGCCTTGATTAATCTACCAACCGTAATGAGTAAGACCCTTACAGTACACATATCTGTGGTGTATTACAAAGATTGGCTAGTATAAAGATATCGGCAACCATGGTCACGAACAGATGGTCCCAGAATGGTCTCCCCAGTTTGGCAAAGCAGCAGCAGGCAAACAGGAGATCACAACCAGGAAAAAAGTAACACAATAGAAGTGTGAAATGGAGAGAGACATAATTATGTCAAAGTACAAGAAAAAGAGATGAAGAGCAATCTACAGAGAAGCAATGGAGAAACTTTAAGAATGTGGTTATTTGCTGAGTTGTCAAGACTGGGCTGTTTGTAAAGGGACCTGATGATAATTGTTTACGATCAATGTACTGTTGTAATTGCCAAGTATCTTAAACTCCAGTTGAAACACTGCGTGTAATTTGCGCATGGTGCATTAGTCATCCGTTACAGAAAAAATTCAGATGGCACTAGCTGGACTTGTTTTGCTCACCAATTATATATGAGTGCACGCACACATTAGACAGTGGTAAAGACAAGAAAAGATAGCGAAAGCAGTGGTGAAGTCGTCTGGGAAGAGACATCATCCTACTCACTGGCTGAAAGTGGAATTGTGTCATGTAGCTAGTGCCTTTGTTATTGTGCCACCTTGTTTCAGCCATCTTTGAGTCCGACAATACATGAGTGTCATCTGAATTTTATGAGTTTTCAGGGTTTTCCCAGCATATTGACTCTTAGCAAGCCACGAACCTATAATATTATGTCCAGATACGAATTTATGTAGGTCTATAATACTAAGCGTATGTTAACGCCTAGTATTATAGGCCTGGCATGGCGTGGCGTCCAAAGGGTTTTAATTATTACGTTTCACTAACTTATCATGGAAAAGCCACACAGACACCATGTTCAACTATAGAGTCTGACTATGGCTGTGTGCAGTAAGTGTTCTGCAGAGTCATGTGAAGCTTGTGGGCAGTCTTGAGGGGAGCCCCTAGCATGATTGCCTGAGGCCCCACCCCTGTGACCTCCTCTGTACTCCAGTGGAGTAGTTGGGAGACAGGGAGACCGAGGTGGCAGGAGAGAGACGGGAACGATGGACGACATGACTTGTCGGGGTGCCTGGGTGCAGGGGAGAATATTGGGAGGGAAAAGAAGGAGGATAGAGGAAAGGAAGAGGGGGGATGGAGGGGGAAAAGCCAAAAGGAGTGGAATGGTTAGGTGTAGGAATGACAAGTACAGTTCTATGTCCCTCCCCTACCCTGTGTTCCTAAGCACGCATGAATCCCAGAAATTTGCCGTAGGGATATTATGGAGATATAATAAAGCTCTAGCTCCACTAACCAGCACTGGACCATGAGAGAGTAGATCTCATGAGGTGTACCGGGAGGAGGAGGGAGACAGAATGACCTCTCCAGTAGACTCACCGTCTGTGTTTCACGACAGAAATAGAAGGGAAACAGTTAAAGCAAATTCAGAGAGCATTGTAAAGTGGTGTCCATAATTATAAACGTTTGTAAGAGTGATTAGTTACAAGCCTGGGGGGTAGACAGCTACAAACCTAGTAATACCTGAGCATTAGTGAAGTCAGAGAAGGGTTTCTGTCCAAGGCTCCATATCTCATACATGACCATTCCATAGCTCCACACGTCACTGGCTGTCGAGTACTTCTTGTAGTGGATTGCCTGCAGGGAGAAACGACTGTGCTTTGAGGTTTGGATAGATTATTGATCGTTACCTCAGGGGCAGTCCACTTGATGGGGATCTTGCCTCCTTTAGACATGTAGTACGTCTCCTCTTCCAGTCCGCGAGACATGCCAAAATCACTGATCTGAAGAAGGAAAATGTGTATTTATGGGTGGATATGTACTGTGGTTTGTGCATAGATGGATGTGCATATTATGGTGCTAACATACAAAGTGCAATGTAGCATATATAGTGTGAGACAGAATTCTCATGCAACTTCAATGTATATATAGGTATGATATCCAATGGTGCTTTATAATTGCACACAAGGTATTGTGTGGACCCATTGTCATACTATACACTGAAGTTTAATAGCCTTATTCAAAACTGAAGATCACCACAAAAACACTCCTTATAATGCACTCGATCCTTCATGTGCATACAAAATACGGTAGCTATAGCTACGTATTATGAAGGGAGGTGTCACCTTGCAGGTGAGGTCATGTGACATGAGAATGTTCCTGGCAGCCAGGTCTCTGTGCACAAATGACTTGTCAGCCAGGTAGCTCATCCCTGCAGCCACGTCTTGACAGAACTTGAGCAACCGCCGGGACAGATCATCCCGCTGTAGCAATGACGAACCTCTGTATGTTCAGTTTTTGACGGATAGAGAGAGAAACAAGAGAGGTCAACGACGATTTTTCGATTTTTTTCGACGATTTTTCCTTATCAATACTTAATAATGAAAAACACTAAAGTGCAAACCCTCGGCACACTATATAGAAATGTGGAACCCATACACAAGTGTGGCACCACCACAATTGATGGTCTTGACTATGCATCAAAAAGAACAGCACTATTTCCATGGATTATTTTCAATAGGTTGAAAAATGGCCGGCCCCATTTCTGTTTGAGGCCCAAAAAATATATAAGGTTGAAAAATTGCCAACCTTTCATCTCTCTATTAATTTTCGTATTACCTGTGGATTGTTTAGTGCAAAAAAAAAACCTAAGGTTGAAAAAAACGCCCAGCCCTTCATCTCTCCAGACAGACGTCTTCGGACGCAGTGCAATGCCGAACTATACGCTGCCCTTTGAGAAATGTGGGTCGGTGGTAGATTTATGGGTAAGGGGAGGAACCAGAGCTGTTCCCAGCCAATGCTCTGGACCAACTGACACTTTAGTGCGGGATCGGGATTCAAACCGGGCACCTATGGTGTCAGTCCCCACGACTCTAACCACCTAGCCACTCGGGCTGGCTTTGAGAGGTGATGAAAAAACGTCCCAGTTATACCAACAGCCAACACTCCTATTACATCATTGTAAAAAAGGCGCACACCCCCCGGGATCGAACCAGGACCTCACGATCAAGAGAGGGGGTGCTTATCCATCAGACCTCCACCATTACTTGAATGGGAACAGTGTAAATGAAAGTGCAAACCCTCGGCAAAGTAGCTCGCAGAGAGTCTGACACGGGCTAGCTACAGTAGTAGATAGCACGCGAGAGTCGATACACGCCATTCGTTGTGACTTCTTGTGACTTCTTGTGCCTTCAAGATAGACAGAGCAAGCGGACCCGGTCGAGGAGGTGCCTGTGCTAAATATAAGCGCATGCGCCAGCGATAAAATGGCGACTACCGGCATTAGCCATACAATGCTGGAAGCGCTCTAGCTCTGCAACGGATCATTTTCACCACATATTTTCTGACCCTCGTCCCCGTTGGGTAGATGGTATCGTTTCTGGGACGAACAGACACTCGAGAAGTGAGATTGAGAGTAACAGACAGACAGCAGACAAACCCAACTACAGTAACCCTCGCTGCGCATGCGCGCCGAGGTTAGAAATTGGTCGTTCTCTCTAACTATACTAATAGCTCGGAAGACTCGAAAATTCTTACTTTGTTCTCAGCTTGACCAGATGGTTCCTAAGATCTCCATTGCTCATCAACTCCAACACTATCATCACCTTAGTAATTAGAGAGGATAATAATATATTATAAGAGGTTTATTACAGGGATTTACTCACTGGTTGATCAATGGTGACCACACCAATTAGCTTTACAACGTTGGGATGTCTAAATTGTCCGTTGATGGCGGCCTCTTGCAGGAACCTGATCTTGTCGCTCTCAGTGCTGCCTGGTTTGAGAGTCTTGACTGCCACATCCACCGGTCCTCTCGGGGAGCTCCACACCCCCTGGACCACCGTCCCAAACTGACCTGATCCCAAATGCTGACGAAGACTGGAAGAGAAAACCTTTATCTGGTTGTGAACCTTTAAACGATAACTCGGGATGGTCAAAATATGCAGCCCAGGGGGAAACTACAACAAACCAATTTGAAATTCATACTTCAACCATCTTAACCAAGCAATCTACAGTCATTTTCAAAAGCCAAAGCCTAATACCAAGCAAACAAATCAACATATCTGATCAGAAGTTCCAAAGTCCTACTTCCACTTTGCTAGCAATTAAAACTCATATCTACCTTTGTGACTGTGTTTCCTCTACAAATATCTAACAAGTATTGTCTTACTTCTTACCTGACGTGTTTCCTGGAGAGCTCTCTGTATTTCCTAGTGCTGAGCTGTTTGTAGAGGGCCTGGGTACTGTCAGCAGGTGTCCAGTAGGTAGGCTCCTCGTGGAAGAAGGCTGGAGCTCCACTCCCACTGCTACTGACTGTGCTACTAGTGGTGCTGATATGGTCATCATACACATGATCCTGTAGGGACTTGGAGCTCTGTAGGTGTGTGTGTGTGTGTGTTTGTGTGTAGGTGGGATTAAAGGTTGAGTAGTAGGAATGAGTGTGGGTCTATAAGTGAGAGCCAAATGTGTATTAATGCACAGGTTTGTAGTATATAATCTCCGAAGAAGGACCCTCACAATAAAGGACACCTCTATAAAGGACACTGTGGTTCTGCCATACACTCTTCGACTAAGGGACACCTCTGAATGTAGCAAACTTTCATTGTCCCCAATTGTTCCTTTTTCGGGGGTGTGACAACAGACTTTTCAAGATGTAAGAAATGTGTGAGTAATAGCTACCTGTTTGACTAGTTCTGAGTACAAGTTCTCATCATTAGTGGGTGTTGGGCAGGAATAGTAGATTGATGCCCTCTGTTCCTGTAGCCATACAAACAGATGACAATGTCTCATTA
This sequence comes from Geodia barretti, assembly GCA_030341885.1. Lineage (NCBI taxonomy): Eukaryota > Metazoa > Porifera > Demospongiae > Tetractinellida > Geodiidae > Geodia > Geodia barretti. Next base: position 14,016 of record CASHTH010004260.1, read on the forward strand.
GTCATACAGTAGAGCTGTGGAAATAGTATATACAAACTTTACCTCAGTAGGGACATAGATACCCCAGGCGTGTGCTTTCTTCTGTGGTTCAAGTAACTGTAAGAAAATTAAAAAATTACCGTTCAAAACTATAGGTAAGTGTCTATCTAGAGAAAACCTTTCTCATGTAATCAGATAAGTCTGGATCAAATTTGGGCAACTGGAAGTCAATATGCTAGCTGCAAACTCAGACAAAAGCTATTCTCCAAGTTTTTTGTTTGGTCGCTCATTGCCCAATTTGCCTATTTTGACAACCACTGGCGGTAAGTAAAGCGGAGAATAGTTTTCGCCTGGGATTACATCATCTCTACACCTGCCCCGGGCTTACCGAGCCTAGGTTCAATCCCTCTCTATCATAAATGAAAGAAAATATATGACAGGGTGAATTACTAGCTATACCTCTGTGGGCTCATGATAAATGCCTTCTTCGTAGATCTTTATTCCGGCATTACCCCTGCCACTAGGCTCTCCACATCTTGACGATAGGCTTCTCAATCTCATCGTTACGCCTTCATCACTCAGGGGGTTCCCCACTCCCCTCAACTGAGCAGCAAACTCAGAATGAGGACTGTTGTTAGATAGACTGGAATATGAAGGTGGTCCGAACGACGAATTGATGGTCCCAGTTCTAGAGGGTGTTGGTTGTTCGTAGGGGCTGCAAGGTCCAGGGTAGAATAGTTGGGAGTAGGGGGAGGGAGGGGAGGGGAGGGGAGGTGGTCTTATCTCAGAGGGATCGGCGTAGGTTGGACCTGGGGTGCCAGTGGTAGTTTCTCTCTCTGATTCTGTGTGGACGTGTGTGGAGTTGGGAAAAGATGGTACTTTGTTCATCATTGAATTGAAACAGTGACCTATACCCTATCATGTACGAAACGATTGATTTTTGTACTATATAGAGCAATTGTGGTTGAAAAACGCAAGCAGTTCTATATACTCTCAGAATCAGAATCATATAACACATTAGGCATCATGGACACATCAGAAAGAAGATAAAGGTTAGAACACCAGGAATGTTCACCTGTGTAGGTGGGGTTGTGTATGTTGTTGTTTCCGCGACTGGTGTCAGTTATCTTGCCTCCGTCCCTTCTTCTCACTCTCACAACCAGACACACGACCACAACCAGTACCACTGCTACCAGCAACCCCACTGCCACAACTCCAACCACTGCCCCTATAATTACCGCTGGTGTATTGCCATCCCCATCCTTGTCTAGTGTGGGTGGCTCACTGCTATCTGTTGTAGGTTTCTCGAAGGAATCTGAATGAAATTTGTTGAAGGCAAGAAAAACTACTGTAGCTCAGCTTGTGCACTAATATTATTAAAAGTTTACTGATGTCAAAACCTGGCTTTTTTTCCCTATATTTTACACTTGGAGTAGATGAGATATTAGGCACAAACATCTTGTTTTCATGGCAATAATGTGACTGCACCGTAGTATTTTGTGAGGCACTGTGATGTTCTAGCCGTGAATTTTGAAAAGGCAAGAAAATGGTCAGCTTTAAAAAGGTGAAGTCAAAATTTATGCTAGCTAATGAGAAACATGCCAAAGAGAACTCTCACCATATTCAAAACTAATGAGAGGGGTTCTTGTAGATTTCCCCACAGCTCTGCTGGACAGAGTTACTTCACTGGGATTCTGTCCAAAGAGATAGTAGCTATCTGTTCTTCCATCGTCCACAGCCACTAATCCCATTAAACTGCTTGACGATGGGGGCTGGTAATATCCCAACACATCCCCTTCTTGAACACTGAATGGTGTGTCAAAAATAAATTCATACACATTGATTCTTCCCGAATATGTCGGTGCTGTCTCGTTTCCAATCGAAGTTACTCTGATGTAATTATCTGTGTTTGATTGAGGGTCACTTTCATTATTACACAGTCTCCACACCTGTATCTCGGGATATAGTTGACGGCTGTTAGTCATACTCAAGAAATGTCCACCAAACACAAATTTCGAGATATTCCCACTTTTGGAGAATTTCAGACTCGGTACGATGTTGAGTGTGTTGAAGTCAGTGGTGAATGCTAATGGAAGGGACTTACTCCTCAGATCATTTAGGGATACAAACCCATCAGTACAACCAGGATCAACTGCAAGGAGGAAAATATATGACAGGTTCACCTTTGGCAGCATTACAGACAGGTCTATAACTGACTAGAGGCCTAACACCAGTTTACTGTTGAGCTAGTCCTATAGACTTTTGTAGTTGGTTGGCCAGTATTTCGGTCTGCTATATTCAAATCCCTCGTCTAAGGTAAGCTCTCTTTGTCAGCCAAACATTGTGTGAGAAGGCTATTTCTAAGGCAAAGTTTTCACATGTTCACACATCACACATCAATAGCCTCCTCTCTAAATGGACACCTTTTCTTTCCCCAAGTACAGTTGTTACACGACAGAGTCATCCTGGTTTTTTATCCCATTAGTGTGTTCAGATTAGAGGGGCTCTACTCTATTACCTGTGTCGATATGGAGCAGTGGTCTATCAGCGTCACTAAACACCTCGTCGCTCCCTCCTTCCCCTGGTCCCAATATGTACACACTGTGGGGGAACATTCCCGAGTTCATCTCACTGAACACATCCAGTCGACTCTCTGTTGGCTCATACAGAGCAATGACATCGTTAGTAGTAATTGGTAGGGGGCTCGGCAGCGTGTATTCGTATACTCCAGGGCTAGTAGTAACACTAGAATTCGAAATAACTATCGTGTCTGTCCGTGAGACTACGTCACTGGTACTGTATCTCCATATCTCCACCTGTGGCCAGCTGTTTCCAAACACCACTCTCGCCCCGAGTTTGATTGCAGTAATTGACGTGTCACAGGTGAAGTTGAGTGCGGGGAAAACCCTGTCGTGTCCCGGATAATTAACAAGACGTGTGTTCGCATTAATCCTGAAGAACTGCTTCAAACTATCTGCAGTGCTGAATCCATTCATACATTCTTTCTTGCAACCTGTGATGAAATATTCAAGAAAATATCAACTACATCACAATGAAAACCAGAGTATACTTTCTTAATTAACACAGTGGGATACCTACTTACATGCCTGTATATAGTCGTACAAGAGTCGAGGGGGGAAATTGCCAAACCAGGTACAGCATTATAATCAGAGGCACTGGCTTTCACATGCATTCTTGGTCAACCATGAACACCTGCTGGGAGATGTATACAGTAGCGACAGATCTGAGAAGGACGCTCACCAACTAAGTGTTCCTACATACTATGCCAGATGATTACTGATATTCATTAATGGTTTATCAGCCATCATTGATTGTACATACCAGGAATTTCTAATTACGTACAGCATATCTTTAATGATTGTTTACTTCTAAAAAGATTACATGACCATCACTGAATGCAGGCATTACCAAAATAACCAAATCGGCTGAAATATAAAACAAACAGTGTGCACTTACCATATTTGATGGAAATGAGGGGGTAGTCATAGTTAACGAGTGATCCTCTCAGAGAGTAACTGACGGACGGTGTGTTGGTGAGACGAACATAATGAGCAGGGGCCAACTCGCTCTGAAACTGGAGAACAAGCTCGCTTCTGCTGGAACTCGGCTGAAACACTCCAAACATGTCTCCTTCTTCTACCTGTATTGGCTCGTTAAGGTCAATTTCCACCAGGGACATCCCCATCTTCTCATTTGTCTGTAACACACGACTGATGTTGGACTTTGAAATTTGAATACTGGACACCTGTGTTAGTATGATGTTTGAGAGTCTTCGCCAAATTTGGAACTGAAGAAGATGATCCAAACTGTTTGTGGATTCACGATTTGCTCCCGATACAATGAAGGTCCAACCAGTTAGTGAGCAATCACAGGAGAAGGTTAATTTGGGGAAAAGAAGCCAGTGACCAATGGCGGTGCTGTGGTTTGTGTATCGTGACAGAACCAGTGAACTCTCTACCACTTTAGACACACTGGGGAATCCATCACTACCTGCTGTGAAAGAAAGTCATATATAGCTGCATACAACTCTACAGCACTCTAGAAACCGCACACACACACACACACTGACCCTGTTTGAACTGTATATACATCTATATAGCACTATAGTAAAGGTTGTAAGAGCAGGTTTTCCCATTACCAGTTGTATAAACTGGTGTATGTTGGGAACTGACATGGTTGACGTTGTTGGCCGACAGGCAAAGTACTATCATCATGAACGAGACCTGACCTAACACAGAACTCACATACACCAAGGAACATGTTGTTCATCTCCTTGTATTTTGTACTGTAGGTACTATCTCAAAACCTGTAGCTGTCACCAATGTGGATTCATGACACATTACAGGCATAGGTGGATATGTGAACAGAAAATTCTATATCATAGTTATTATTTGAGGAGTTGTATTGCCACATGCCAAAAACGGCCTATCTTTGATCTTTCAACAGGAAATTCTGTCTCACACGCTAACGATGTCAACTAACACTGAACCTTTTATGCCGCGAATGTCCACTCGACAACCCTGTATGTTTGAAACCAGGTAAGTTTGTGGTAGTATGGTCCCTTTATAGTTACTATGTTGTACTACGTGTGCTAAAGGAGAGATCGTTCCCTGAGCGTGCACTATTATCCCACTTGTCCCAGCTAATCTCCTTGTGAAGTGGTATCTCCACTGCTCTATCAGCACTCCAAGGAGGTTTCCAAACTGCTGCCAATTAAATGTGTGGTTGTGTGAAATGCACAGTGCTCCCAGACCAGTTGCCTATGACAACAGCCAACTGAATGCCTCTCTAATTGATGATAAGGTGGCTTGTGCATATTGGGTGGATCCAGAAGGCCACGATTACAACTTACTCTCAGGCAAAAAGCAAAGCTCAGCAGAGCTGCCCACACTGTAATTGAAAATGCCGACTTCCATGAGTAAAATTTCCCCAAATGTGACCTATGTATAATTATGGCTATAGAGCTTGCCTTCATGAGACCTCTGATGTATAGCTGTGTGCTATTGGTTGCAGCAGACATTTTGATATTGCAGGTCTAGACAAACCTTCCCGCCTTGCCTGCCAAGAACCTACTATGACTCATCCCTCTGCACTTACAAAAATCTCAGGATCACCAGCCTTTTTCCAAATACTGATCAATGACTACACACTCAGTTGTTGATTACTGTTCAGGACTAGGCAAACAGGGTCAGTGTGTGCACTTTCTTCAATCGGGCGGACTTGTGCGAGTACACAGACGCAAATGGAAGCAGACAGACCAGCTGAATCACTGATACATCTTCTCACTGTACGTGCCAGACGTTCATACAGTCTTAACAGCAGAAGTATACTTAGTAGTTATGTAAGACGCAACTCCGACAAGAGCGCCTTTTATGTAGGTAGCTAGCTATGTCGCTCGAATAGTAGCCCACAATCATTTACATCATTGTATTTGAGGCTTACCTTGCACCAGCCCATTCAGTAGTGATAAAGAGATCAGTAAACCGCACGAAAGTTTCATCTTTTTCTCGAATAACTGACTGCTGCGCGGCGAGATGCAACACCGCCCCGCACTTATGCGAAGTCCAGGCTCCGTTTTACGCATGCGCAGTACGTACATCACCAAGCTCGAGCATGCGCAAACATCCAAACCCGCCAAATCTTTGTAATCTAAGTGTAAGTAGGTTAACACGGAACTCAGTCAAGTAGAATGATTGTCAGCAGTATGTTCACTGATACTAGAAGAACAGTTGTGGATAGTTGTGTTTCTGCCTGCTGTTGTGTTGCAGGGAACACCATAGGAAACATTCCTTGTCATCCTCACTCCTCTACCTGTGATAATATATAGATATATTCAATGTTGTCAATGTATAAAGCTTTGTACTGTGATACAAACGCACAGTTCCCCATGACTATAAATTACACATTGCAGAGAGATTATAGGTGTGACCAATCATGCATTAGTAAATGCTTTCTAATGCTGCACACAAGGCAATAAACACCAAAACCCAAGAGACAAACAGCCCACTAACAGAGGTATGATGTGGAGGAGGAGGAGGAGTTAGGAGCTGTTTTACTATAGTGCTCAGGCATCAAAGGTGGTGTAAAGCTGACTATTAGCCATCAATAAAGCATAGTGCAGGAACTTTGCTGTGCTCACACTCCCACGCCCAGCTTTCATCACTCGCCATCAAAGCTTATCTTTACTATCCAGTGATGCTCTTACTGTCCATTACTCACTGTAATCAAGGCTGCTTGCATCGCCACTAGAAGTGGTGTTCCCAGTAGTAGTGGCTACTCCAGCCCCACTGTTTTTTCTTGGCTTGGCGACAGGTTTCTGGTATGGTGGGTTGGCAGAGGGTAAGAGGGAGGTTGCTAGAGAGGTGGTAGACGTAGAGGAGGGAGTGGGTGGGAGAGTAGGGTGTGGATTTGTCCCGGCCATGTAGGACACATTCACCCGAGTCTCAATGTGGCCATCTCCTGGAAGAATTTACAACGGAAGAATTTAATGAGCATTAACAACGGTATTGTAGTACTGACAGCTTGTGTACTATCTTCTCTGTACTCCAAACAATTTCTACTTAAATAGGTAGGTGTGCATGGCAGTTTGAATAGTACATGTAACCAGTGTGTTTTCTGTACTTGTATATACTTCAATGGCAATCAGTTCAGAAATTACTGGTGATAATTTGAAGATTTTTAACTATATTATTTTGCTATTCACGTACTATTTGTTGTGTTGCTGGTGATAGTAGTGATAAGATTGTCGGTCCTGGGGTAGTGGTAGAGGTCTGACTGGATGTAGTTGTACTGCTGAGAGTGGTCTGGCGAGTCTGGAGTTCGTACACCTCCTCCATCTAGAGTAGGAGAATTTGAGAGAAGGCAATCTATCATCTTAAGTATAGCAGCATTAACATTGTGTTGAAGATTTGAACCCCTATATACCAGCTGAGTTTTCTTGCCAGTAGCTCAGTTGGTGGAGTGTTTGCCTAGACTGTCGTGAGTTCGAATCCCACCCAGGGCAGCTCTTATTTCTTCTTGGTTAAAGAGCTGTCCTGGTGTAGTTGACCTGTTTGCTTTGCCTTGCTAACTTGTTTTTGATGATACATGATCATTAGCATGCCTGCATTTGATAGCTACATGTTTGTCAAGAGCTCTAAGTATGTCAGTCTAGGTTTCATTGATCAGTGTGGATAAAGAAAGTGACTGTGAACATTTTTCTCCTTTTTAAAGTTACATACCTTTCATTAACCAATCACATGCTGGAAACTGCGATCAAAAGCATCACATGGGAAAATTAGCTCCACCTTACTACCATATGTACTGCATGCTGTGCTCTTTCTTTACGTCGTGCACAGGAGGGTGGGGTGGAAAGGTGAGGCTCCTGATATATCACAGTCTTATTATTCACTGCTGCTGCTTTCAGTGCTGGATCTGTGTGTTAGGCATGATCTGGGGCCCGGCCTCCACTATCTTCATCTAATATAACACGCAACTGCTCGTATCAGAAGTCTCAAAGCCTACACGCATGACAGGTTATATGCTTGATCGAGGTGTTTTGGTCGCACCAAACAGTCATGTGTGCCATTTAATGCATGCTACAGCGTGTACTTCATAGGTTTTGGGTCGTAGGGTATGGACCATGCTTAGTTGAAGGGAAATAATAGGTAGTAATGTGTATACTGTATACAAATGGTATATGCACATGTATTCGTTGGCAGATTTATTTGGTATTTACTACTGATGATGCGATACTAATCTCCGATTGTGTCGGCCCGATTATGGTTGCACGTGTACACTGGGGTTAGTGTACAAGTTCATGCTTCTCATTCCTTGCATTCAAGAGGCAGGCGTGTCGGAGTGAGTATCGGGCCTGGCAAAGTGGAAATTGT
>CASHTH010004262.1:0-38381 GCA_030341885.1 Geodia barretti
GTTTTCGTGACTAATGGAGTAAGTAATTCATACTAAGAAGCCGCCCGCAACAATACAGAAACCTTTGACCATGCACTCAGAGAGAATGTGACATGTGCTACATATAAAGTATGTTACTTAGCGTTGATGATCGCAGCAATCATGTGCCTGAATCTAGTAGTGGTATGAGTCATGGAATATACTTATAGCATCATAGGAGGGGAGTCTACGAAGCCCAAAGGTAGTTATGCCGTTGTAGCATTCCAGGTGTAACAGAAAAGGAACTGGGAGTTCGTAATAATGCACATCATTTTTTCAGAAGTTGATGACAATTGAAAGTGTCCAATAGTATTAGTTGGGTGTTTGAAGCTGCTCTTAGAGAAAGTAAGGGTCCGGTATCCTATATCAGAGGTGTCGTTAGAGAGGGTTCCACTGCAAGTCCCCTGTCTCCATTCCATAACTGTATTACTCACTGTCTCTATTTCCATACCGCAGGGTAGAAGTGGCGGAACCAAGACTAAATCTGCCGATGGAACGGGAACGAGACCGTGGTGCACCCGGACCTCAACGTGACTTATTCATTTGAGCCCTCAAGTATAGTGGCGATCCCAAAACAGACAAAATCATCACACTTAATATTCCTTTTTATGTGAGACGATTTTTTTTAGAATAGTAGAAATGATCTCATTGGTCCATTCATGCTAATGTAGAACAGGCTTACCTCGAGGGGTCCCGCTACTCCGTGTATCTTGAAGGCCACAAAGAAGTCACCAATAAGGGAGTTGATCGACTCAAACATGTATTACTACTGTAGCTAGGCCCGTGTCAGACTTTGCGAGATACTAGCGGTGGATACCACGAGTAAAGGCTTATAGCCCAGCCCATCAAATTAGCAGTGATCGCGCATGCGCCCGTGGGCCGGGGTTTTCACTTTAGTGCTTTTCATTATAATAGGAGGCATTGGAGATACCTTTAAAGCCAATTTTGTGGCTTGTTGCTAGGTTCTTCGCCAGCAAATACAAGGTATCTAGGTGAATAAATGAAGACGCGGCGGGGTCGGTTCTAAACCGGCCGAAGAGGCTAGAAACTTATCGGGAGAAGGAGGGCTTTTAAGGAAACTGCGTGTACGATATCTCTTTGGCTACAACGACCCTGCTGGTCTACATCATCAAGGATATCGAAGCTCCGGCCCGACGTCCTTGGGGACGGGGTCAAGAACTTAAGACTTTGTGCAAAACCATAAAACCCTCTTTCGATTAGAGTATAATTTATTCATGAGTACAGTTGGGACATCAGAAATAAAGCGACACCATGTTTTGGGACCAGGGAATTTTGTATTTATAGAGACGTTACCCTCTCTTGGAGGTATAGATAGATTAGAAGAAAAAGTTGACGTTTTGGACCTCAGGTCGGTTCCTTGATGGAGTGTCTATTGTGTCTGTGTGTCGCGTCCTTTATGGAGGTTTACTGTACAGCACGTTAAATTAATGGCAGGTGTGAGCATTCGCCCTACCACAAAGCTTTCTAGTAATACAACGGGTTGGGCCCCACTTAATGTTCATACATTTTATGCATATGCTGCAGCAAAGGGAGGTTTATTTATAGGTTTATTATGCATTTCTGTCCTGGCCCTGTACTTCTATCTTAGTAACATTTCTAAATTTAGCCCTCCTATGCCGAATCCCATTGGTAAAGACCTTGACTCCCTTGTGCCACAGAACGTGACGAGAGGTGGAATGTGGTAACCAGTGTTACACCGGGAAAGGAACGACGAAATCTCTCACAGATTGGAACAGAATCGAATGGAACGGAAAAAACTTCGAAATCTACAAACATGGGGGAGGGGCACGCCCGCTGCAAAAATGAATCACGGTTTGACGGGGCCGGCTTTATTTTCCCTCCTGGACCGTCAACAAGGGGCATTAAGTGAATGCGTTATATTTTCTGAACTTTACAGGTGGTAATTGGTCCCGGCTTGCTTCTCGTGTGTGTGAATATAAACAGCGATTTGTTTTTTGTCAATAATGATGTAACGTATATACCATTTTCTGTTGGATGGATCTGGACCTAACGTGCCTATTTACCTCTCGCCATCCCTCCTCCCCAGATTGGGTCTCTCGTTAACAGATGTCAAGCTCTCTTACGGCATCAAGCTCTCCCCACTCTACCCGCCCCTCTGCCACCTACCACCTTAACCCGAAGAACCCCGAAAGCTAGTCAGCGCCAACCAAGACCCTCGGTTCTTTAGCCAAGGGGCAAAACCGGTTTTTGTCCATAATCTAACGCGCGGTATTTGAGAGGTGCACCAGTGTTTGCTCGAACCCTCATTTCCTCGATCGCGACAAAGGCTAATTGCATAATGTGTGACCGGGGGAAATGGACCGGTTACGAAGTTGCACGATTCCTTTACCTCGACATTGGCCTATACTGGTGAGTGGGCGTTTCTTTATCAGGGGGTAAACTTTTGGGATTTTTTTAATAACAACTATATTTGTGTCACGTGGTGTTCGGGGGGCGGATTGTGGGTGCATGGTGACAGCACAAAAAAAACGAGGAAACCTTTAATAATGAAAATGAACATGTAATAATAATAATAATGCTCCGTGAATCCATTCCTATTTTAGTAAGAATGTCTGAGGATGGATGAGGATTGATTTTGGGAAAGAAGACGTCTATATATTGGTAGATACGGTATATACAAAAAAGTTGTTGTCCTCAATGCACCCTTTCATACTAGGTGCTTGCACGTATTTGTTTCCATTTCCTTCATTACACGGAATACCGGTAATAACGCGCGTGCCATACCGTGTTTTCAACACCACTGGTATTATACCCTGTATAGTGTCTCACTGTTACGGACATTGCATTACGGTGGGTTTTAACTCGTTTGTATGAGTCTTAGTACGGAACGGTTGTTAGCCCTCCTTCAATGGATTTCTGGGGTTAAAAAAAAACCCTGGTAACAGGGTTTGTCGCTGGTGAAGTGGATGGTGGAAGGGGTGAGTTGATGAGGTGTCTGGGAGGGTGAGACAGACACCGAAGTTCATTGGTGTATTGGTGATGGCCCTAGTGCTATGGCAGCCACCTGAGTATTAGTACTGTGCCTACTGTGTGGGTATTTCCATAACTGGACTGACCTGTGTTAGGTGCTGTAATGCGAGCGGCAAAGAGAATACAGATCAATAATTTGGAGGCTCGTGAGGAACTAGATTTGGTCCGGAGACTAACAGCACCACGCCACGGGTATATAAGCACAAAAATCTGCCAAAACCCGTCCATTGTATGATGTACACGTACGTATATCGTATGGCGAGCGAAATGAGTCTACTTGTCCTCTGAAGTGCACGGTTGGTTTTGTGTATTATGACGATTGTGCCACTTGTGTGTGTGCGTGTTAGCTCTATCTATGGACTGCTTGATGTTGTGTATACATATGTACGTGGGGAGTGTATGAGTGAGTAGCATTCATAGCTATCCAGGGGAACCCCTCTAATCAGACGACCAATGGGACAGAGAAAGGGAAGGGAGAAGAAGAAGAGGGGAAGACAGTGTCCATGTAGCGATGGGATTGTCCGTATTCGGGGTTCGATTTGCACGCAAGACCTGTTCTTGAATTTTAGACGAGGTTGTCCTCATTTTCAGGAATAACCTCGGGAGAGGTTCAACTGTATGTAATGGACACTGTGTTCTGTGAAAAACAAAGCTAATGATGCCGGGTGTTCTGGGCCTCTGAAGAAGGAACTCTCACTGACACAAATCTGGGCCAATGGAGTCAAAGAGAGGTGTGACGTGCCCAATATGGCATGGAGGGTGCAGTTTGGGATGGTGTGGACTGGAGGTAAGTTATTCTCAATACTTTAATACTCGTTCAGGCGAAAGGTGTTACCTATTTATTTTCACTGAAGTAAGTGACTCTCCGCATGAAAAGTGGTCAGGTTATTGGCAGCAAAAGCAAGTCAGCTCTAGTCATCTGAATAAATGTAAATGCTTTGTTATTTTGTAACTCAGTGTTGATTGCCAATAATCGCATTGGCACATGGTTGCTATCATGATTGTCGCTTTCTCGGCAGGGCTGGGATTTGTGACGATGACACTGTGTTCTTGGCGTCTAGTGATACAGCAGTGTATCGGTATCGCCGTGGCAACCAGAGGAGGCATTGCGACTATCTAATCCGATGAGATGGACTCTTTGAACTAACCCAGCTAGTGAATTTGTATCATCTACATAAATTATGTGCACATTATATTGGGGGTACAGTATCGTTGTTATTATAGCACGCTTGTATGACGGAACGGAGTAGCGTTCTAAAGAATAGACGATAAATAAGCCGGCGCTCTGGCGATCGCGGAACTGCAACTAACGATTGCAGCGTGGTACTAGAGCTACGCCTCCCAGCTACTTCTGTTAGACACGCCTTCCACCATCCAGCGCGTCGGTGGTTAGGTCTCCCGGTGCCGTGCCGACGAATGCCTGCCGTCGTCAGGTCTTCCGGCCCGCCCCGCGACAGTGCAAACCGTCTATCCCGGGTGTTCCTCCACACGAGACGCTGGACAGTAGCATCATCACAGTCGGAGTGTACTCTGCTCCAGTGCCGCCTGGTCGTAGAGGGAGACCGCACAGAAAACGTTGTCGCTGCGTGGCCGCAGCGCACCAGCGCACGCGGCAGCTGGCTGTGTGTGGACGCGTGGACCGTCGCCAAGAAGATTTGCAGAGATCTAGTGAAAGTCGCAGCCAAGACGAAAGGACGCCGGCCCACTGCATATGGTCGCACTGCAGAATGGAAAGCCGAGTTCCAAAGCGAAGCACTCGCGGGATCGCCACCGTGGACGCAGCGATCCAGTACGCCGCCTACGACAACGTACGGCACCCCTGGGAACGTAAAAAGAAGCAAACCTACAAAAAACTCGAGCATCGTGAGCGGACATAGCCTCTGCGGAACGCACAACGAACGCTCATGGATCTTTGGGACAAACACGCGAGGTGCAGCTCTCGCAGGAGCTCGCAATGTGTGGCAGAAACGACGACAGAGTCTGCAGTTTTACGCAGACGTCAGGAGAAAAGTGGAGCTGAGGGATTCCAGCAGTTCGAAAGCCCGCCTCACAACCACCTCAACAGTAGCACCAGACACTCTTCCACACCACCAGCACAAGAAATTAAACGAGAAGTTCTGGAGATCCGCCACTACTTAAGCATTGCGGCAAGGAGCACTCGTATCAAGGCCCCGCCTACCCAATCGGCAGCAGCCAGTCGAGAAGAGAAAGAGAGAGAGTGAGGGCGAGAGAGGACGCTCCCAGAAGAGTCACAGGGTACAGAAAGAGCTCTCCAAGGGAACCGTCCATACCCCAAGAGAACCTGCGATACGCCTGGGGCCGGAAAAAGCCGCGAAGACGAGAAAGGAGAAAAACCGACTCAAATCAGGCCAAGGCCGATCAGGCCCGCCCTTAAAACGGACTTGGGCAGCCTTCCCCCCGGTCGCTACGTGGAGCCAAGACGGTAAACTAGTACCAGCAGAGGCACCCGACACTAACCACTAACCCTTCGTTCAACAATCAGGGTGGTGCTTCGCGAAACGAGTCTGAAAACGTCAATCCGCGTTTCTCGACTCAGACAAAACGTCGGGATTCGCCGCGCAAGGTCCACATTCTGGGCCAAGGAAAAGGTTCAAACACCTCAGAAAGTTTGCACGCTGGTACTAGAAACCTGTTCTCCTGTTCGACCCAAAGTCGAATTCAGAGAACGAGAAAGACTAAACTAGCTCTAAATTTTGGTTAGAGGTTAGTTTTCCTGCTTTGGGTGTCGAGAAAAGACCAGAGGAGACAGAGGAAAAGGAAGAGAGTTAAACGATTTTCGACAGCATTCAGCAAGACAGTGACCCTGAATCCGTCGAGCCCGATAACTGGAAAGTTTGGCTTGAACAGCAGAACTCACAGTGTGCTCGGCGATTCTGTCATCCGCCTCCCTACTAGATCCACTGATGGTGCCGATGATCCAGACCACCGACCACATGCGAGACGAAGCAGCTGTTGGAATCCGACAGGCGTGGTGCGACAGAAGTCCGGTCACGCGACTCGCGAGGGACACCGTTCCTAGCGAGAAGGTCCTACAGGCGAAGGAAGAGTCACGGGACGGGTCTTCACGCACACGTATGTAAGCCATATACACACTCACAATAACAGGTATTCACTAAGAAAGATGACTAAATCACGTATTTTCTAAGTGAAATCTCAATACATTCAGTAGTCTAAATAACTAGCACCAGAGGTAATAAAACAGAAAATGGCCCTGATGTTGGCTATCTCTAGGCAACCGACATGTATGAAGCTAGCTACTGGGGATGTATCAGCCTATACAATCCGATAAAATGTGCAAGCAGGGTTACATACATGTCGTTTGCCTAGGATATCAAAAGGATGTGCAACAAGATCTGGTGCAGTACCCAGACAGGACAGCATCGCCCTTACAGGGCTCATGCTGTCCTGTCTGGGCACTGCAACATAATTATACATACATGTACTGTATGTTCTAGTGGGAGAATGACTGTAAGCTGTTTGCGTTGCCTATTGCTGCCATTTCACACGATTCTAATTGATGCCTCTTGAAAAGTCACTCGGAGATTGCCAATTCTGCATGAGGCCGACAAGAGTTAGTCCGTCTTCATGGTTTACAGTTTTATATTGTTCTCTTATACTTCTAGTGTACTGTGCATTGAACTAATACTTCCTTCTGTTTTTCGTGACCTTTGTTTAGTAAACCCTGGTTTGTATGAAGAAGAACCTTCCTTTACAATATTTCTTCTCTCTTGCAATCTTTCCTGCCCCCTGATCCTCAGCCAACACCAGTAACGATCTTGCTATAGCCAGACAGATCCAGGAGGACCTATATCAACTCGAGGACGAGGAGCCACCATCTTCTGGAGCCATCGGAACGGGTCTGCCGCCGACTGCCGCCACCGCAGCCATGTCCAAGAGCAATTTTGAGAGTCTGCGGTTCCTCGACGACGACCCAAACTACTATGGGAAGGGTTACGACATAGGCAGAGGTGAGATAAGACACTATTGAATCAATCATTACAGGGATCTCCTCTCTGGGTTAGAGCAATACCATACACAACACAGCTAACTGCTCTGTTCCCCGATAGGAAAAAAAAACCTTGCTGTGTGTTTTGGAGGCGAAGTAAGTAAGAGAATCGTTGGATTATGGTTCAGGGGGGCCCTTGGAATGTAAACTTAGCACAACTGAGGCTATTCATATGCTATAGATAGCAGAAATGATGTCATTGAACTATGCATATTCATCCTTACTACTGTGTCATGTTTATATATTCATAGAATTCCATGACCTTTTCCTTCTGCCTATGTATATGTATTGATATCCAAACATAGAATACATGGTAACTGAGCACAATTCAATCTCCGAAGAACAGAAAGAAAGGAATAGAAACATTCCCCGCAAGAGCGTCAGGAAAAACAACTACTCCGGACGCTGGAGCGACGAATATCGGTACCGGGATTTCGACAAACGAGGACACCGGAATCTGCATGCGGAGAAGTATCAGCCGCATGAGAGAAAGACGTGGGCAGTGGGCGGGACCGGGATTGTGACGGCCTGCGTGCGAGGCATGCAGAGAAGTGACACTCTTTTGGAGAGGGAAGAACTCGACTTGGCATTTGAGGTAAGTTCTTTCGAGTTGTATAATTATACTCCTGGGTGGGACTTGAACCCACGGCACTAGAGTTCATGGGATCCTTATCACATTAATCGGCGATGATTGAGGATCATTTTGATATCACTTTGTGTGGATTGCTTACAGAACCACCGAGAAATTAGGCAAAGAGAGAAAGTGACAATTCTATGTACTCTCTTAGCACTTGGTGCATTACTTGGCAGCTCAGCAGACTAGCAGAGCCTACAGCACAACATAATACAAAGGCAAACCCCCATCAGTGACTGTGAATGGTCTTGTTGTATATACATTTGGTTACCACAGGACAGTTTTACAAGGGAAAGAACCTGGGATAGTCCCCTACCTCCATAATTTAATAATTATGAATTGTATTAAACCATGGGATGTATTCTTCACAAATTTCTACACTCCCCCAACAATTGCATTTGAGGAAACTGCGTGTTTCCTGAGCCAATCATACCCAATACGTTTCTGCAACTTTTGTTGAATATACTCTCTCTGAGAAGATGCTCCACGCTGGAGCCTATGAAAGAGTTTTCCCTGTCTTTGGTTGAGGCCAACTTGTGTCAGTGAGCTCATGTGAAGCAGCCAACTTGTCTCGTGTTGCCCTTTACGTGGTCCTCTCATTATATTGGTAATGTGTATGTGTATACCGTGTGTATTGTGCATGACAGGGTCGCCAGGAGCTGGAGGAGATAGAGAGTAGCATTGATTCCCAGCTCATTGAGAGAATGAGTCACCAGTACGAGTACAAGGAGAAACACAGGCCAAAAGACCCCTCGGTCAAGCCCGTCACTGAGTGAGTGTCTATGTAGTATCTCACAGTATTGAACACTTCATTCAACCTATAGAACACGATGAGTGTATATCTAGTATCCACAGTATGAACACTTCAGTAACCTAGAAACATGAGTGAGTGTATAGTAGTAGTCACAGTATTGACACTTCATTCAACCAGAACATGATGAGTGTATATGTAGTATCTCACATTATTGAACACTTCGTTCAACCTAGAACACGATTATACAGTAACACTAAAGCTAGTAATAGCTGAAGGGTAAGGGGTCAAATTGGAGATGAGTGTATATGTAGTATCTCACAGTATTGAACACTTCGTTCAACCTAGAACATTGATGAGTGTATATATAGTATCTCACAGTATTGAACACTTCATTCAACCTAGAACATTGAGTGAGTGTATAGTAGTATCCACAGTATTGAACCTTCATTCAACCTAGAACATTGAGTGAGTGTATATGTAGTATCTCACAGTATTGAACACTTCATTCAACCTAGAACATTGAGTGAGTGTATATGTAGTATCTCACTAGTAGGTGTAGTACTACTGATGGGTAATGTAGTACACATTGAGTGAGTGTATATGTAGTATCTCACATCATTGAACACTTCATAACACAATTATACAGTAACACTAAAGCTGTAGTAATTCTGAAGGGTAAGGGGTCAAAATTGGAGAAGGGGGGGTGCAAATGCGAAAGTAGAAGCCACCCATCTCAAACAGGGGGGAACTGCACTACTCCATGCCTCCCCTTATTCTTACCGGTCGCTTGACAACCTTCTCGCTGCCTGGTGTTCTATGAGTTCGTTTCATTTTGTTGTTATCCAGGTGTGCAGTATGCTTGGATTCCTTCCACGTAGGAGACCCGCTAAGGTATGTTGTCGGTATTACAAGAATTGATCACTTTTGCTGACGAAACGTAACGGGAATACCTGCCAAAACAACAAAGATTAGCAAGAAGTTTATTTTCCCAGCGGAAGTTGTGAAAAGTGACCTCTATTGTTTTCCCACGTAATGTACCTACCTCCAGCAAGACCTATAAATAGAGCACTTTCGATGTCCCAGCACTTTATTTTCCCCTACTTTATTTTACAATAGTTTTGCCACATAAATCTCCACTAAGAGATGCAATAAAGAACGCTTTCGATATCCCAAGGTGTTCCTTATTGGTAGATGTTACTGTCTGAAATCTCTCTGTCTGCTGCCAGGTTGATGCCGTGCTCTCACACCTTCCACCGGGTCTGTGTGGACAAGTGGCTGGAGGGGAACGTGAACTGCCCGGTTTGCAAGGCCGACTATCACCTACTGGCTGGGAAACTGGGGCTGGACGTCGATCTCAAGAAATACAGAAGGCGCTACTGGTAGGATGGCCGAGTTTTGACTCTTAACGCTTGATTCAGAGCTTCACACTTTGATTTTTGGACACACATATCATGTGCATAATTTTGGTTATTATTGCTCAGGCTGCCCACAAGGACAATGTTTATGATGGTCATAATTATTATATACTCGTAATGCTGCTCACCATAATAAAATCTTTCTATACATTGCTCTGTTACATATTTATCGCTAATGTTAACGTTCTGATGTTGTCTTAGTGTCTTTCTCAGCATCACGTATAGTGGTCCATATCTTACACAGTTTTCGATGGTTGCCCACCGTCCATGCTAGCGTCTGACATTCCACTCCACAATAGAGGGCCTGTGCGTGTGTGTATATGCATATATAGTGCGTGCGAGAATGAATTAGGGGGCCGAAACACAAGGCAAGTGGGTGTAGAACACTTCGAAAAAGAGGTGGGATTCAAACTCTCTCTCTCTCGAGCATGGGATCTAAACACAGGGCAAGTGGGTGTAGATGAAAATGAGGAGAACACATTTTGGGAAAGAGCTGCCCCAGGTGGAATTATTGGAACGTGATGGCTCTTACTTGTTTGCATCGAGAACACTTCTTCACGGATGTGATGAGATCTCCACATACGCTGCAACTCTCTAGAGCTTCCTCAGACTCACTGCAAGTAGTCAATAATGGTCAGCATGCAGTAAAAACACGGGGGCTTTTTACTTCAAGTCACACTTGAAGCCTAGCAAACAAAAGACCAAGGTTTTGCATAACCATAAAATACACCTCTTTATATGGAAACATGGAGTATAGATTGGTCGTGCTGGCCGGTAAAGTGTGCTACATTAGGAATATATACCTCCTTTTCCCAAACACCATCTGTTGGAAGAGTGATACCGCAGAAGGAGGCCCACCCTGTCATCATGAGTGCATGTGAGATTAAAGCAGACCATGCAATCTGGGTTAAAACAGTACCTAATAGGATTGAAACAAGCGTAATATAAAAGGAAGCTACATGTTTTGTGGCCTAGAGTTAGAGCTAAGTTCCACTGTAAACGATCTATTAATAATGCTGCCTGCAAAGCGTCACGTAATTGTAAGGAAACAGGTGTGTGTTCTGTAGTCATTTCCAAGTTCCAATCAATTGGTAAGAAGATTGACTGACAGGTGGTGTTTTGGCGAGTGTAGCAACCATCTCTCTCAGTAGCTGACTGCGTAGGTTCGGATACTCCTGGAGACACTGTCGCAGGAATCGATCTAGTGACTCAGCAACTCCATCTTCTCTGCAGTGGAGGAGTCTGGGTCCAGGAAGAAATAGAGAGAGAGGGTGGATGACTGGAAGGAAGGTTTTGTATATTGTGGAACCTCTCTAATCCAAAGAAGTGTTAGTGAGGTGTCCTTATTTTCTTGATCTCATGGAACTATTCTTGGAGGTATAGAGGTGTCCTTAAAGGGGGGTTCATTCATAACTGGAGAGTAAATTCCGAACGAGGGGTTATCCATACAAAATAATTCTCAAAAACAAAGCAACTGTATAGTGGAAACCTTTTGACAGTGAAAACTTGCGGTTAGGGACATTTGTATTGTAGGACCTTTTTCCATGTAACAAAGTATCTACTGAATCGAATTTTTCAGTAAGAGTTGGAAAAAAAAGCCACAACTCCCTGCTTCTCCTATATAATGTATTCCTACGATTAGTATGTACTAACAACTTCAGTAGTGCATCGACCCCATTCTTTGCACATCTCTCCACCACAAAACTGAGGCAGTGCATCTTGAGAGCCTGAGGCTCCTTCTCCTCCTTCTCCATCTTCTCCCTCAGCAGCTGGAGGACTCGGCAGACACTAGACTGGGCTGCCAGGAGCTGAGGACAGGATGACCGGAGGCTCAGTGTGACCTGAGTGGTTCAGAGAGAAAGGAAAAAGACATTATATGTTTTTTAAATTTATTTCAAGGGATTAGCTTTTTGACTTTGTTGCAGAGCTTTTGAATCCAAGAGAAGGGTTTTTAACCCTTTACACTGGTTCGCTCTTTTACCTTATCCTCCATTACAAACTAGCCACAGTGAAACCCCCTGAAACTGAAGGATCCTCGGAATAATTTTTTGGGTTCTTTCTCGTACTACATTACATCCGAAAAGTGGTGCTTATTGATGCCACCAAAGTGTCACCGTAAGCCACAAAACAGCAAACGTAAATTTTAACCTTCACGGGGTGGATGGTATGCATGGAGATAAGTCCATGAAGAGGTGCAGCGTTTGCTGGGTCCAGTTTTGGAACCTTCTCCAAACCTGAAAACAACAGCTGTGCTTAACTCTTGCCACGCACGCACACCCATCAATGTACATACCTTTTATGGTAGTGTAGTATTCCAGTTGAGATATAGAGAAGTGGTTGTTGATCACTCTCACACACTCGTGTTGCCCTGGTAAAGATGAACAACACATTGAGAGCCCGTTTCATGTCCGTTCTGCACATTCTAACTAAACTGGTTGTTGATCACTCTCACACACTCGTGTTGCCCTGGTAAAGATGAACAACACATTGAGAGCCCGTTTCATGTCCGTTCTGCACATTCTAACTAAACTGGTTGTTGATCACTCTCACACACTCGTGTTGCCCTGGTAAAGATGAACAACACACCGAGAGCCCGTTTCATGTCCGTTCTGCACATTCTAACTAAACTGATTTACTACCAAAATCATGATCTGGAGTACGTACATACAATGTGCCTCAAGTACACAGTTTTTATATACCGACAAATGATCCCAGTTGGACTGCAGTCTTATTGACACCATTAACCACATTAGTTTTCGCTCCATTCTCTAGCAATAGCCACACCACTTCCTTGTGACCTGCGTCCAGTGAAAGAAAAAAAACAGAGAGATGTGACACAGATAGAGTGAATGGCAGTCAAATGGCTGAAGGTTTCTCGCAGTTTAA
Organism: Geodia barretti; assembly: GCA_030341885.1. NCBI lineage: Eukaryota > Metazoa > Porifera > Demospongiae > Tetractinellida > Geodiidae > Geodia > Geodia barretti. The sequence continues at coordinate 12,747 of CASHTH010004262.1, forward strand.
TAACCAAAGTCTAATTGCAAACATGCCTGCTTGAAGAACCTCTGATTAGGAACTCTTGCCGGTTTTCCTTCAAATATGTTCTAAATGTCCTTATAGAACAAAAACCGGCAAGAGTAGTATATTGAGGGCTGGCTCACTCTGACTCTGACCCCTTCAATTAAGAGTCATAATCTTAGGTAATGTATGGGGCCAAACCAAGAGAGAGGTGTCCTTTATTCAGAGTATCCTTTTCAGAGGTGTGTAAATATAATGTATATATTATACATATATTTGTGGTAAATAGCAAAATACTTACCAGCTATTGTGGCAAACATTAGGGCTGTGTACTGAAAGAGAGGAAAGAAGGGTGGAGATATATACAGAGAGAGAAGGGACAAGAGAATGCACTGAAGATGGCACTTAAAGGGAGTGTGGCGGTATATATGGGCTAAATTTAGAAATGTTACTAAAGATAGAATAAACCAATAGGGGCACAGTGAAAAAATGCAATTGAGTTCCATTCTTACTAAATTTAGCCCTTATATACTGCCACATTCCCTTTAACATTGCAATACACAGTACCCCATCTTTGTGGCTGTTCCAGTTGACGGCTGCCTTGTGTTCTAGAAGTTTCCTGCAGACGTGGAGGTTGCCTCTGTAGGCAGCGTGCATCAGTGGAGTCATCCCATCCTACAGTAGGTTCTCAAAGAGACCAGTTCATGTAAAGCAAGCACAGTGTTGAACCTTATCTGGCTCATCCACGGAAAACTTTGCAGATGATAGAAGTTTTACCACCTCAGCAATGTCTGCATCTGTTTTCATTCCACAAGATATGGAAGTAAAGACTAATAATCATAATCAACCATGTATGATACCATTTGAGCACAATTCGATGAGTGTACCACTGCTTTTCGTCTCCATAACGTCAACAAAAGCGGCTGTTCGGTACTACGCATGCGCATAACGAAATGTGTTGTGATGTGGGCGTGGCTTGTATAAGCGCATGCGCAGATAGTGCACGTGCTTTATTGGCAGGGCGAAAGAAAGATGGCTGCCATTTTGCTGGGAGACAAGCGGCTATCCGATCTCAAGGTTACGGAGCTCAAAGCCGAACTAGACAAGCGCGGACTGTCGAAGAAAGGCGTCAAGAGCGTATTGGTCGAGCGTCTGAAGAAGGCGATCCTGCAGGAAGAACTGAACAACGTAAGAACCTACTTTCCACCTCTTTTGACGCTCAAGGCGTGACCTTTCCACTTTTACCGTTATTTTAGGCTAAACTAAGGTGTCTCTGGGGGTATTTATGGTTTTTTGTGTCTTTTCTCGCGCGATTTGCTAGCTCGTCTCTCTGGATGTGTATATAAGTATATGAAGAGGTGTTCGTGACTGACACGTGTTTTCACAGGTGAACGACGAAGACGATGCAGACAGTGGACAGGAAATATCTGCTGCAGATACAAGCCAAGTGAGTCAGGTCGGCCAGCAGTCCATGTACACCACAGACCTTCCGTGTCTGCATTTTGGGGGTATATGTATACAGCTGTCCAGAGCTCCGCATCTTTTTTCTCTTGGCATCACATGATCTATTGTTACATATGTATGTCTTCGAAACCCTTGCCTTCTTACTCTTCCTCCTCCTCCTCCCCTTTTCTTGCAACCACTCTCCAGGATGGGATAGAGGTGGACGGAGGTGACAGTGGAGGTGCCGAGGTTGCGGTGCCGACTGGAGATGCGGTGGGCGTTGGTCCAGACGGCTCCTCTGTTGATCCCGATCCCGATCCCTCAGTCTCCGCGGAGCCACCACCTCCACCGCAAGTCGCTAGCGACAACGACGCAGCTGTCGAGGTACGCAGCCTATACATCTGCTATCAATGAGTGGGGTCTCTAACGTGCAGCTGTTAAACCAACTGCACGGTCCCAATTTTCTTGAAGGCCTAATTGAATAGAGCTCTATAGTACGGTCGCTTCTGGCTACAAAAGAGTTTTGTTCTTCCTTCCATGTAGACACCAGTGGTGGAGAGGACTGCTGAAGAGAAAAAACCACCAGGTTTGATACAAGGAAGTAATAAAAATGTTCATATTCTTGTTTTGTTCATTGAGGGTGGTTTGAAAGTGTCGGAGGTGTCATTTTGTTGTTTTGTTTTGTTGTTGGTGTTTAATCAGAGAGATGATCACACAGTGTGTTTTATTGGGAGACTTGGACTCGACAACATCGTGACCACTCCAACTGATAATGTTGTTTCTGAGAAGATGTGATTGGTAGGAGAGGCTATCTGAACACTGACTGATGGCTCAGTTTGTTCAATGGTCTTTCAAACCAAGCCAGTATATATGTCTCATGACTAGATAAAAACACGCCAATTTCGTCAAGTAGGCAAGCAAGATCGTCCGACCTTCCCCGTTTCGATAGGGTTTTCCCCCTCTCCGAGAAATGTGGTTAAAATGCAGGATGGTAGCAAATTTCCTAAATAGTAGTGGAGTGCACCACCCTACGTAGAAAATGGCTGCTCGTAGGTATTAATACACTCACACGATTTTCGCAATATATATAATTTCTGTTGGTACGGGCCTACCGAGGTTGTTCAGTTTTGTTCCTTCACTGTCTTTGCTGCTGCCGTGGACCTCTTACTTCTAGGAAGAAGGCCACCACTCATTACATCTGATATTCTGGCATAGTGCTATATTATAATCAGCTGGTCAGCCTAAGTACAGCTGTGGTACCTCATGCATACATAGCACTGGTGTGCTTCAATTGGAAAGGCTCACACTGATGCTAAACTATACAATTGTCGGGGAAATGAATACGTAGTTGGTAATTGCGTTTATTTTCAATAGCGTTCCTGGATTTACGGCTTTCTTCGTAAAGAATGCACTCGCAAAAAGTCAGACGAGTGCTGTGTGTGATTGTACCGTGTGACCTCTGCGGCTTGCGCAATTTCTGCATGGGTTCAAGGTTCGTTGGTGTGCACGTGTGGTACCTGGCTAGGCTTAGGTACAACGTACAACACATGTGCTTTGGGTAATGTGCATAATGGTGCTAGTTGAAGATGGAAAGATCCACTTAGTTTGGTGGGTAGGCACCACCCATATGAAGAAGAACAGGAGTAAGAGATCTCGGCCCAGGATATCCCGTGGCTGCAGGTGTTGGACAATGTGTGTGGCTTACTCCACAAACAAAAGCAAGAGACTTTACTTGAAGTGTGCCGTGTGGAAGGAGTTGCTTGCTCTTTAAATAGAGCCCACCTATTACCCAAACAAGAAAACACACTAGATCTCGCACTTGAGTTTACCGAGCACTAGGTGTAACATTTGATACACGATAGACTCGAGTTTCTGCTCTCTCGCCTTGCCGCCCCCGCCCATTCCCTTTTGTCCGTCCCTCTTTTTTCATTTGTTGGTTTGTTTGATTTTTGGATTTGAGTGAATGTTGATGAACGCATTTAGAATGTTTTTTTGTTTGAGTTTTCCCCCACAGTGAAGACCTACAGAAAGCGGTATATTTTTGTTGTGTTTCTGCTCATTATTTTGTGTGTTTATTCTGTTAACCCTTTCCCTCCCCTCTTCTTCCCTCCAACACATGTAACGAAAAACGCCCGCTCTGAATTACATCCGCAAATCAATTGATTATCTTAACACTTTCTTGACTTTTTTAAAACTGATTCGTGTTTTCGACAGTTTGCGACCGACCAAATAACGAAACTGAAACGAAACGGGCTCCGTCTGCCCCGGAAATAGACACGGTTGCCATGGATACCTCAGACTCCATCGCCGCTAGCGACGATGGGCAGGAAGAGGAGGAAAAGGGTCAGAGCAATCTGCCGATGGACCTCGGGTCACCTTTGGACTCTGACCCCGAGTTTGACCTCTTGCCCGGAGAGCAAGACGACTCTATGGACATGCCTGGAAAAGAAGGCGATGGTGATGAAGAAGTGACCAAGACAGAAAACCAAGAACGTGAAGAAACGGCAGTGGATGACGGTGATAAAGAAGAAGAGAAAGGCGAAGAAGAAGCGAGGGAACAAGAAGAATCGGAACAGAAGAAGGAGAGAGAGAAAGAAGAGGCGAAGGGTGCCGGGGGGAAGAGGATCGATAGACTGGACAGTACTTTTGACTCGAGTTATGAACCAGCGACAGAGGAACTGCTGTACGAAGGAGACCCCGATACAGAGGTGAAGCAAGAGACATCGGAAGAGAAGACCCCAGCTGAGGAGGGGCGGCGGTTGACCTCACAAGAGAAGGACGAAGGAGGAGGGGATAAGCCGGCCGATACTTCAGTGACAACCGAGAGACGCGATGAAGACATAGGGTTCATGGTGGAAGTCCACTACAAGGATCAGGGAGGAGGCCTCGAAGATCCGGTTGCCACGGTGATAGGCCCCGCCCATTCATCGTCGTCAGCTAGGGAGGAGCCTAGAGGGAAAGCTAGTGTTGTCACAGGCGGGAAGACGACAGGCGATAGTAACAGGTTCGTGTTGCCGTACCGTTTTCCCTCCCCTTTTCTCTCCACAGCACTGTACTCCAATTGGAGTACACCATAGTGTGTTCTAATTGAAGCACACTCTGTAGTGTATTTTCCAATTGGAGCACGCTGTAAGAGTGGGCCACAATTTCAAAAGTGCAGGTGCACCTTTCCTCCAATCGAATCGTTGAATTAAACTTTGTACCATCGTCAGATCTGTATTTCACTCGACCAACATAATTCCCATCAAAAAAACAGTGAAACTTGTGAACCAAGAGTAATGGTGGAATTTAAACTCCTGGAGTGAAACCTGGAGAGAATATTTGAAGAATTTGTAAACGACGAATGGATAAGAGCTTCGTTTCAAAGACTAGTTGGATGAGTAGTCGGAGCATTTTGGTAGGAGCATTCTCCGTATAGGGTATACGTAAGCCTTATTCAGTCGTCTTATTTCAAATCAGAGCCTATTCTTCCCCTTATGCTACTAGATGGTAAAGGCATTATATACTCTCCCATTCATTGTGTGACTAGTTGATGTGAGTGTTTTCTCAGATTTTTGGCTTAGCAGCTGCAATTGGAAATAGAGAGGCTTTGCTTCGCTTTCGCTTTCAGTTTAGCATGAGCATCTGTTCCTTAGAAATGAGAGTGAAGAAGCTTTTCTTTATCAGTGAGATTGAAAAACGAGGTGACAATATTAACTCCGAAACCTGCAAGTCATCAGTTTCTTATCTTGAAAACTGGCGTCGTAATTTGAAAAATGTGAGGGAAGAGGAAGACCGGAAGAAAGTGGTTGACATGACTACTGTGGGGAAAAGGGGAAGGACCTTTTGTCTTGGAGTTGTAGCTCAGTGCGTAGTCCCCTGGACTTCCTCGATGGCTGAGTTTCACTTCCCGACAGAAGTGTCCTCTTTTCCTGCTGTGCACTTCGTCCATCCTTCGGTGATCGTCAACACAAAGCTCTCTGCAATCTCAACTTATCTCATCGCGTGTGCAACCATCACAACTGGCAGTAGTTATCTAGTCGTTGCATGATTAGCTGTACATGTTTTTTTCCCCCGAGTTCACTTGCGTACCAACTGACACACAAAGTCAGAACTTCTACTTGAAAAAAAAATGAACTCACATACTACTTGAAAAAAAATTGGTACGCAAGTGAACTTACACCTTGCAGTAGTAGCAACATCTTGTTTTACGATAACTAGATATATTGGTTCGTGTGCAGTGGATTTTATAAGGCCCTTCTCTCTCTCGTTTTATATTTAGGCTGTCAGGATGCCACCTGTGGGTAGCTGGACTGGTCGCTTCCGTAAGAGCACTCGATCTTCAGACTCTGTTCTCTTCCTTTGGACAGGTATGTGGGTGGGCTCCAATTGGGATACACTGATGGAGGGCGAGCTTTAAATAGAGTACAGTGAGTTGATGGGTTTCAACTGGTGGGTTACGAACAGAATGAAGTAATATGTTGCAGGTGGGCTTCAGTTAGAATGCATCGGAGAACGTGTGTAATGTATAAGGGTGAAAAAGCCTATTTGTAATGGTGAACTGTTTTACAGGTGGTGTCGGCTAAAGTGGTTGCCAAGGCACAGTCCAAGGCCCGGTTTGGGTATGTGACTCTGGCAACCCGGGAACAGGCCCATAAATGCATCTTGGAGCTGAACGGAACTGAACTAAAGGGGAGCACCATTCATGTGGAGCTTGTAAGTTTAGTTTTGGTACTCTTCCTGATCGAAGTTTACTCGCTCGGAAGTGGGCATGGCATCATTGGTTGTTGTTGAAAATTTGCATATAATTAGGTACAAATGAATTCAGTACAACTCCCTCCCTTTCTTGGGTTGCATGTTGTGGTTTAAGAATAATCCATCTCCCCTTCCTCTTTTTCTCCGGCCGTAATTCGGCAATAAGTTAGTCCAACTCTCAATGGTTGATCCACTCTCACCCTCACCTCTCCCTCCTCCACAGGCCAAGACAGCTCCCCCTCTCTCCCAGCCTTCCCCCGGAGGAGGCAAAACTCAGATGTCACATCGAGCATCGGCCGCCGGCTCTTCTCGGGGGAAAGACAGCGGAGCTAAAAATGTCCACGACGCTCGAGAAAAAGGTATATACACAATTCTCCCCCCAAAAAGGTTTAAAGTGTCATGTTCCTTGGCACGTGTAACCTCAGGCAATACTGCCACACATTTTTAGCGAGCGAGTGAGAGCAGTTAAATTTTTCGCGCGTATTTAGAATCAAGTAGGACATTAAAGGTATTTGCAGTGCCTGTCACAAGTAGAAAATCCCTGCATTCAGACGACTAAGTGGGCTCGCTTCGCTCATCAATCAAAAATTAACCTCCCGAGTCCATCAGCTATTCCACGTCTGCCTGTCCCCATTCACTACCCATTGATCTGTTCCCCTGTTCCCATTCATTGATCTGTTCCCCTGTTCCCCTGTTCCCACTCATTGATCTGTTCCCCTGTTTCCACTCCAGATAAGGTGGGACAGGCCATCACTAGGAAGTCGCCGGGCGGAGGAGGAGGGGGAGGGGAGGGGAGAGTCGGAGTCAAGGCGGGGGATCGAGGTAGAGAGGATCGCCGGAGATCTTCGGGATCGTCCAGGTCAGTGGAGGTCTTATTGAATCCATAGTGCATGAAGAAACTCGGACTTGCAGCAGGTGTAGAGATTTGAAGTGAATGTCTACGGGAGCTTTAGAAACTATTACTGAGAACAGAAAATCTTTCACTGGGTGTTTAGCTCTGAACGTTCCAATTTGTGTGTCGTGCACTCTAGAACTGGCTCCATTCCAAGTAACAGCTCTATGTAGTAGAACAGGTGTGGGTGTAACGCATATGAATTAGGTGCAGTAGTGACAGTGGGTGTCGCATACTGCGGACCATCACGGTTGTAGAGGTGTGGCCTCTGGGTGGAGACAGATAGGTGTGGCCTCTGGGTGGAGACATAGGTGTGGCAAACCGGACACACGAAGCAAGATATTTCTTCTGAATAGCAGAACAGGCCTTTCTGCAGATGTTCTGATAGAGTAGACCTCCGGTGGCAAATCCCTGTACCGCCTGTTCACTCTTGTTTATTACACGGCAGGTACCACGGCGACGAGCGCTCATCGCACTCTCGTCGGAGCAGGAGTCCCCCGCTGAGGAGGAGTCCTCGAGGCGGCAGACCTCGCGGAGGAAGGTCAGCACAACCTTTTAGTCATCTTCTTTGCATTCCATGAAACTTCCGTTGCCACTTTTTAAAATTTTTTTCCAAACTTCTCTGTTGTCTAGAATGTCTCCGTCCCCGCGGTCGTCGTCGGGGAGTTACCCTGGCTCCTCGTCGCTACGGGGACCAGCGTCTCACTCGAGGGACGCTCGTGACGACATCATCCGTCGTGAGGAGCAACGACGAGATCTGATGGAGCGACGTCTCGGAGCCGATCCCTACTACCGCGAGGGATCCCGTCAGGTGGGTGTGGCTTGTGTCCGCACTGTCCGCACTTAATATTCATTACTGTCTGAGGGCGTCCTCCCCCAGGAAAATTAGTGTCTCTGAGATCGCAATATGTGAAGCAAAAAGGCTTTATGCTGAAGTGTAGCTTTGTGTGGCATTATCAAAAGGTAGGGGTGGCGAGTGAGGGGAGGTGGGAGCCATTCATCGCCATCCCCTTTGAACAAGATTTTAGGCAAGCTAAAACAGGCACAATGCCGCCAAAAACCTAACTTGTACGCACGTAGGTGTTGTATGCCTTATTCAGCGCCAAAAATGTTCCATTTGTGCGTGTATTGATTCCAGCTGCAAATGCGTTGCTAAGCTTCATTTTGGATGTCGGTAGATATGGTTGGCATGTAAACAAACCTTTCCGTCTATTTATCGGTCTCCCCGAGTATGGAAATGTAAACTCAGTCCATGGCAACGTGGTGGCGTATATGGTCATTTCACACACGCACGCACACACGCACATCTGCGTTGGTTATTAGCTCATGTCTGAATACTTACAACTGCATAATGTACATTCACCACCGCGTCGAAATAACCGCCCGAAATGTGATCTTTTGTGCAGCCTAGTGGCTTTGACTAATGCTATTTACGGTCAAAAATGCTCGTTTCGCACGCCGAGTTAATGATTTCATGTCAGAGCTAGTGAGAAAGTCCATATACAAGTGCCTGAAGTTCGCGTTGCACTTTGCTGGTCCGGGGTCAAAGGTCGTCTTGGGGTGCCTGTAAGGGTTCAAGGCATGTAAACAGCCCGTAGCCCTGGGGAATATGGAACGGGCCCTCGGAAGTGTAGGTTGCATATATGGCGTTTGTGTACGGGTGTGTAATAAACCAAATCCCTACGAATTTATTGGTGTGTTCGTCGACGCACGTGTGATATATAGTTCTAATTCCTCCCCGTGTGAATGTGGACGTTTTCTCACCTTCCATATGTTTGTACATGTTTGTACTGGGAATTAATGGCCAGCTTTAAGCGTGTGAAAAATGCCTTAAACGTGTCTATGAATATTTCTCGTGTTTTGCCTGTGAACATAGCTTTGCAAGTCGAGTTGGTGACAGTCTCTTAATTAACCCTTTCCACACCACCGATATACAAGCAGAAACCATGTACAAAGTATTAACGCCTAGTATTAAACGTCCATGTAACATTTTGTTGCTTATATGGAGACAATGGATACATTTATGTGTCCTTGGCTGGGGTTAAGTGTTAAGATATGTGTTGCTGGAATGAACATATTTACATGTGATGTTTATCTGTTGGCAAGCAACAGGTGACAGTATTCTGGCTATTTCAAAGGTTGCAGAGGCTTCGACAAGATGCTGGGTTTTAGCACAATTTTTTCCCAACCGTTTTTGGGAGCTTTTGTGCGTTTATTCTTTTTTACTGAGTTTTATTTCCCCTCTTCAAGCTTTTTTCTTTTTACGTTGTTCCAAGTTTTTCCGTATGAAGAGGGTTTTATTTTTTTACCTAAATTTTCTCTGTGTTTAGGTGATGGTGGATGACCGTCGCTTTGCCGACCGTTACCAGGAGATAGCTGCACGCAGGCAGCTGGAGCTCGAGCAGACGCGGCGGGAGCAGGAAATGGCTCGGAGGATGCAGGAGATAAGAGAGAGGGAGACCAGGTGAGCTAACTTGTCGGGAGACTCTTACATTACAGTGAAACCAAGGGATGCATTTAAGTGTCCTTTATTCAGAGGTGTCATAATAACATACCCTAATATTAGGGCAGAACCAAATATTCAGGTGTCCTTTATTTCGAGATAGGGATAGGTGCAGCACGATAGCGGATGTTACCATTCCATACTCCAACTGTAGTCAAAGTATTAAGGATAGTTGGTTTGTCTCTTCTTCCATTCTTGTGCCTACAAAAAATGCGAAATCGTTGACACCTTTATTAATAGAGGGACAGCAAAATTTGGCCAAGATGGGGATTGGTGCAGCACGATAGCGGATGTTACCATTCCATACTCCAACTGTAGTCAAAGTATTAAGGATAGTTGGTTTGTCTCTTCTTCCATTCTTGTGCCTACAAAAAAATGCGAAATCGTTGACACCTTTATTTAGAGGGACAGCAAAATTTGGCCAAGATGGGGATTGGTGCAGCACGATAGCGGATGTTACCATTCCATACTCCAACTGTAGTCAAAGTATTAAGGATAGTTGGTTTGTCTCTTCTTCCATTCTTGTGCCTACAAAAAATGCGAAATCGTTGACACCTTTATTTAGGGGGACAGCGAAATTTGGGTGAGATAGGGATTGGTGCAGCAAGATAGCACATGTTACCATTCCATACTCCAACTGTAGTCAAAGTATTAAGGATAGTTGGTTTGTCTCTTCTTCCATTCTTGCTCCTACAAAAAATGCGAAATCGTTGACACCTTTATTAATATGGGGACAGCAACATTTGGGCGAGATGGGGATTGGTGCAGCAAGAGTATAGGTGGGTATCTTCCTTTATTCAGAGGTGTCATTCAGAGGTGTCATAATAACATACCCTAATATTAGGGCAGAACCAAATATTCAGGTGTCCTTTATTTCGAGATGGGGATTGGTGCAGCACGATAGCGGATGTTACCATTCCATACTCCAACTGTAGTCAAAGTATTAAGGATAGTTGGTTTGTCTCTTCTTCCATTCTTGTGCCTACAAAAAATGCGAAATCGTTGACACCTTTATTTAGAGGGACAGCAAAATTTGGCCAAGATGGGGATTGGTGCAGCACGATAGCGGATGTTACCATTCCATACTCCAACTGTAGTCAAAGTATTAAGGATAGTTGGTTTGTCTCTTCTTCCATTCTTGTGCCTACAAAAAATGCGAAATCGTTGACACCTTTATTTAGGGGGACAGCGAAATTTGGGTGAGATAGGGATTGGTGCAGCAAGATAGCACATGTTACCATTCCATACTCCAACTGTAGTCAAAGTATTAAGGATAGTTGGTTTGTCTCTTCTTCCATTCTTGCTCCTACAAAAAATGCGAAATCGTTGACACCTTTATTAATATGGGGACAGCAACAGCAGAACTCACCCAAACTGTTCTGAGAGCGGCTTTGCATGCGCGGCAACATTTAACAATGCGTCCAGAGCTTCCGTAAGTCGGTAAGAATTTATATAGGGGTTATAATACTAGGCCCAAATACATGGTGTCCAAAGGGTTAATGTTTGTTCTCTGCAGGGAGCGAGAGATGAGGGAGAGGCAGATGGCTGAGCAGGAGCGACTCTTCAAGGAGAGAGAGAGGGTCATGAGGGAGAGGGAGTACCGAGAGAGGCAGAGGAGGGAGCAGTTGGAGAAAGAACTGAGGGAGAGAGACCAGAGAGAGAAGGAACTACGGTGAGGGTCGCCGGGGTAGCGGTAAACTTCAGGGAGACTGGGGACCTCTTGTTGCATCCACTGGCTATAGATAACCCAGCACTTTACCAGCCACTGATACATAATGTGTACTGAGGTTCTGCAAGTCCGTAAGAGTTGGTTATGATACTACTATATTCATGATTTTCTGCCTCTTTATGGAGGTGCCCATGGGGTCAAAAGTGTAAATAGGGGAATAGACGCTCTTGTAGTAAAGGGATATGTGTCAGTACGTAAGGGCTAAATTTAGAAATGTTACTAAAGATAGAACCAAACAAAAGGGCCCAGTGCAATCAAGTTTACATTTTCAGTAACAGTTTTGTAAATTTAGCCATTACATACCACCACATTCCCTTTACGTTGACCGAGTCCGGCAGGCTATATGTTGTTTGCCTATTTCCGTCGTTTCCACTGTAGTGAGAGAGAGCGTCGAATGCGCGAGCAGCACCTGCAGGAGATACGAGACAGAGAACTGAAGGTGGCCAGAGAACGGGAACTGCGAGAGAGGGAAGTCCAGGTGAGAGAGGTGGACTTGGTCACCATACATCATTACTAGGAATGCGCACGCGCATATTTTGCCTCGCGCCTGCCAGCCAATGCGTAAACAGTAAATTTGCCCCTGCTGAAGAAAATTTCTAGAAATTTCTCGCCGCCCTCCCACTCTCAGGCTCGAGTTCTGCGTGAGAGGGAACTGCAGGAGAAGGAGCAGAGACTGCTTCAGGAGCACCAGAGGATACAGAAAGAAAAGCAGATGTACGAAGAGCAGCAGCGAAGGCTGAGGTAAGAGGAGTGATTTCGTTGTTTTTCCTGGCTCTCTGTCCCCTTTGAACCTGGCCGGGGGCGACCACTCTACCTTTTTAGTCTTGCCTCGTGCCTGCTTGTCTAATTGAAATTGTAGACGTGTGTCTGTTGGTTGCTGTGTCAATTTGCCAAAATTATTGTTTTTATCGTTGAAAGGTCACAAAGTGTGTATGAACCCAGGATGAACCAAGGGGAGGGAGGGGGCGCGGCTTTCCTTTGCAATACCTTCTTATGACTCATTGTCTAACTTTTTTCTTTTTTTTCTTTTTTTCTTCCAAAGGCCAGAAACAGTAAACGATACAAAAGACAAGCACTGATTAGATAATCTGTTTGGTTTTTTTTTGTTTTTGACCCAGGGAGGAAGCTGAGAGGCAGGCGAGGGAGCGAGAACGCGAAGCCAGGGAGCGAGAGGCGAGAGAGATGGAAGTTCGCGAGGCCCGCGAAAGAGACAGGAAGCTGGAGGCCGAGAGGGAGCGCCGGCTCCGCGAGGAAAAGGAACGCGAACGAGAGCGTCGTGAGAGAGAGAGAGCTGCCGAGGAGAAACGACTACAGCTGGAGCGCGCCGCCAAACTGGAGCACGAACAGAAACGCAAACAGGAGGAGATGAAGTGGGAGCGCGAGCAGAGTCGGATGCTTCAGCAACAGAGGTTGGGGAAGAGGGGGAGCGGTGGGTACCAGGATTCTTCCGGGTACGACATGGCTAAAAGACAGGCAGTACATGACATCAGGAGTGTTGGTGGAGGTGTCCGCAGTGCAAGTACTGGCGGAGGTGGAGGAGGGATGGACTTATTCGACCTCTCGTCCAGCGTGTTTAGCAGACTCGACCCGCAGAAGCAGGTGACAGCAGACGGTCGTGTGAGCGGCGGAGGAATGCAGAATGTTTCCGGGATGATCTCAGGCAGTGCGGGTGGCGGGAAAAACAGCAGCATGGCTGATGCATACTCCAGGCGAAGTGCCGGGGACGCTGGTGGTGTGGGAGGTGGCGGGTATCGTCAGGGAGGGGGCTATGGAGTTGGGGGAGGAATGGGGAGGGAGCGTCATATGGATACGGGGGTCACCTACCCCATACCAAGTCTGAACAAGAGCGGAGGGCCGACCTCGTCTCAGGGGTACCAGAAAACTTCGGGGACAATTGGGGGCGGGGTGACCGTAGTCCAAAAGGGTGGGGCAGTGGGCCTCTCGCGGCAGAACCAGGACATAATCTCAGCCGCGCTCGCAAACATCCAGAAGTCGGTCGGCACGAGCGCGAATCAGATGCGCATTACGGGGTCGTCCCCAATCCAGCAGATGAGTTCCGCTACCCACATGTCGGCTACGGGCCTCGGGGATTACATGAATCGCGGGGACCCGGTGGGGGGCCAAGTGTCTTCAATTGGAGGGGTCGCTCGTCAGATGATGGGTGGGGGAGGGGGCATGGGAGGAATGGCTAAACCACAGTCAAAGCTACCACCAGAAGACGAGAGATACAATCGACGATTCACTCGACCCTCACATGCGCCAAGACAAGGAAACATTAAGAGATTTTAAGATCTCGCAAGTCCTCCGTTGACCACATCATGAACTTTGAAAATGTGACAATCGGGCACTGCGTAGTTGTACAAGATATTAGACAAGTTAGTCGTTTACCTACCTAGACAGCCTTGTTTGTTGGGCTGTTGTTTTCTTTCACAATCACATCATACCTTTACTCCCCCACCTTTTTGGCTGTGCTTTCATCTTAATTGTATTTTGTTGTTGATGTAAACTTAGTATATATTGTAACAAAATTAATAAGTCTGTGCACACAAACAGACCCCTCCTCCGCTAATGACGTAATATGATTCAAGAGAACACGTGTCTCGTTGAAATGTACAAACATAGTTAATTTATAATGTAAGTATATACCCGAGAATCCCGAGATAAGAATTTTGCGCAGAAAATCTTTTCACTCTGCCAAAAGAATGCTACGCCTGTTTCCCTGCACACATATTGTGTCACAGTAATGAAGTTGCAATGTGTGGGGTAGGGAGGGAGGTGGGAAGATTGGCTCCAGCAATGCTGCTGTTTGCATGTACATGATTGAGATAACATACACACGTACAGCCACAGACTGTCTTGGTACAATGAACATACACAATGTGTACACAGCTGCCTAGACATGTTCTATGTCTGGCCAGAGGCATAGTGATGTCAGACTGCAGGCACAAAACGGGCATTCAGTGTGGGTAGCAACAGGGGATTCTCCCAATGAAAACAACAGCATGTGGGGTCATGCATTTCAGTTCCGCAAGTAGGGGAGTCCACCTTCTGGGAACAGCTAGCCCCCCTTGTAGGGAAACAGTAACTATTGGCTTACTGTATGTAGCTGCATTCAGGCTCCATGGGTATATACAGTAGCTTGACTAATGGAGGAGTCATTAGGGGTCGACTGACGATAATACAATTAGGTAGTGTTTTTGAGCAAAAGTACTTACCTCATCTGGCCCTGGTCACAGGATCCGAGGCACCTTAGCTTGTTGACAGTTGAGCTCAAACTTCTAATTTAGGTGATAATTGCGATAGGGGAGCTATATCCATAACCACCATATTCACGTATAGTGGTGTCTGATAGTCTCGACTTAACCGGTATACTGACCTTTGTCACGGTTGTAAAATTAACTCCCAAATGTGGGTGCGATGATTTTTGCAAGTGGACAATCGTTCATTGTGCCGGCTCCTACAATTAAACACTCGCTATGGAAGAAAGAATGTGGGGAAAGCAGGAAGGTTCATGAGCAGTGTGTTCGTCTTGGCTAGTTGCCTAGACATCACACACTACCAATGGAACCTTGGGCCTTTAGAAGACATTTTAGAGTGCTCTAACTATAAACACACCAGTGTTGTTTGGTTTTTGTTATAGGTACGAAAATGCGTTGACATTTCGTTGTTTCTCTAAAGGGGCAAATAAGGAGAATTAGGGGAATGTACAAAGAAGGAAAGGAACATCGAAGTAAGCGATGACCACTGCATGACAGCACCTTTCTTGACCAAGACCAAGAGGTTCCTTGGGTGGGGGACTTTAACCCACGAAATGGGTCGTCTCTCGCTCGCCTAAAATCTCAGGAGTTACAAATGTCGAGCAATCTTTGTTTGAGTGTGACAATTCAGCGTTTATTGCTGTCATTTTCGAAAGGTGTACCTAAAATTTCTCAACGCTGATATGGAAGGGCACTTAACACACTAGAAATGTAGCTGGGGTATAAATCATTGGTGCCTTATACTGCTCTCTTGCACTGAGTCATTTCCTACACACCTGATACTTTGGCCGAGCTGGCTCAGCTGAGCTCATTATCGTTCATCTCATTATGGCATAACAGAGTGCCTCTAAGAGATACAAACATAATTAGAGGGTAATATGCATTTAGACACATCAATGTGTGTGACAGCCATGCACTACACAACTCCTATGCACAAGTGTTTTATGCATAAGCTACCAACTGTCACACAAGCAACAAAAGGTTTTTGAGCAAAGCATGACTGCTAGGTGACCTAGTTGTCCCTATTGCAAGGTATCAATCCAATGTCTCTGGGAAATGGCAATGTGAATGCGCTATTATAACGTGCAGTGGTTCAGAGGTCGGGCTCTGCTCGACAAAAATGTGTTGCATTCTCATTGCAATGTAGAGAGCAGGGTGCATTGCATCATTGTATAGAGAGCAGGGTGTATTGGGTCTGAGCCCTACCCAAGGTATATACAATTTTAGAAATCTTGATTGTCCTGCCCTTTTGACTTGTCCTGGTATTATTATGCCTTGCCATTTATGTTAACACGAATGTAGGTGTGTTTTATTGAAAAATGTGGTCAATTAATCGATCCACGTCCATTTAAAAGGACGACGACTCGTTTATCTGATCGTTCACATTAGTGATCTTGTATAGACGTACGTCCGCCAATAATGATACCATACAACAAACAACAACTAGGGCCAATAATACTAGTACTCCACGGTACATTGGTGTGTATGTGACTGCGTCCGCAACAAGAATTTAGATTTGCTCTCAGACCAATGCAGGTGTTGGCATAAGATGTTGTAACACTTGGCAAGAGTTACATAAGAACGCTCAATCAGTCCACCGGTCTAATTTGGTCTAGTATCGAGGGCGGGCATGTACCGATGTCGCCTGATTTGATATTGCGCAATTTTTTCAGCGACACGATTCTTCGCGACGGAACACATGTGACGACGATTTCCTAATAAGTCTGCCGCTGGTAGCCAAGACTGATTCGCAGTAAACTCAGGTAAACAGTTCTAGTAATACCAGTAGAGTGACCTAACTTTTTTAACTTCCTCAATCAGGGTACATAAGGTTTGAACTATGCACATACACTTTAGAATTTTTATTGCGCTTGCTGTCTTGTTGATCAGTGAGGTATCCTGATTGGTGAGGTGTCCTGATCAGTGAGGTGTCCTGATCAGTGAGGTGTCCTGATGTGAGGTGTCCTGATCAGTGAAGTGTCCTTATTGATGAGGTGTCCTGATCAGTGAGGTTCCTGGTCAGTAAGTGGAGGTGTCCTGATTGGTGAGGTGTCCTGATCAGTGAAGTGTCCTTATTGATGAGGTGTCCTGATCAGTGAGGTGTCCTGATCAGTGAAGTGTCCTGATGGTGAGGTGTCCTGATCAGTGAGGTGTCCTGATTAGTGATTGGTGAGGTGTCCTGATGGTGAGGTGTCCTGATCAGTGAGGTGTCCTGATTAGTGAGGTGTCCTGATCAGTGAGGTGTCCTGATTAGTGAGGTATCCTGATTGGTGAGGTATCCTGATTGGTGAGGTATCCTGATTGGTGAGGTGTCCTGATCGGTGAGGTGTCCTGATTACACAAGTGACCTACATATGTATCCTGATTAGCACTTATGGTACCATCTTCTGTGGCGATCCAGTGTATGGAAGCATCAAGACGGATCATGCTCCATAGAATCAAGACTGCAGCTGTTCCAGTGTATGGAAACATCAAGACGGATCATGCTCCATAGAATCAAGACTGCAGCTGTTCCAGTGTATGGAAGCATCAAGACGGATCGATGCTCCATAGAATCAAGACTGCAGCTGTTCCAGTGTATGGAAGCATCAAGACGGATCATGCTCCATAGAATCAAGACTGCAGCTGTTCCAGTGTATGGAAACATCAAGACGGATCATGCTCCATAGAATCAAGACTGCAGCTGTTCCAGTGTATGGAAGCATCAAGACGGATCATGCTCCATAGAATCAAGACTGCAGCTGTTCCAGTGTATGGAAACATCAAGACGGATCATGCTCCATAGAATCAAGACTGCAGCTGTTCCAGTGTATGGAAACATCAAGACGGATCATGCTCCATAGAATCAAGACTGCAGCTGTTCTGGAATCCGTGCGCTGCTAATCAAATTGGCGTTGGATATGGACATATGGAGCACGCACACGTGTGTTCACTGATTGACATAATTACACTCGCGAAACACGCTGAGATTCCATCACAGCTGCAGTTGTCTATAAAAGGGGAAAGGCGTGGCAGTGGATTAAAACAGGATTTGGTCCCGTGTTATTGTTCCCAGAAAAACATTTTAAAAGCAGTATGGGCCTGCGTGACAATGACCTGTGCATAATATGGCACCCTGGAGATGTGGAAATACAAGCATGGAACCCTAGCATACACAGAACAGTATGGATATATGAACACCCTAAGTGAGAGATACAACAGGATGTAATATTACATATAAGATGAGTGAGAAATAAGCATACACAGAACAGTATGGGATATATGAATACCCTAAGTGACCAGGATGTAATATATACATATAAGATGAGTGAGAAATAAGCATAGAACCCTAGCACAGAACAGTATGGGATATATATGAACACCCTAAGTGAGAGATACAACACCAGGATGTAATACATATAAGATGAGTGAGAAATAAGCATAGAAACACCCGAGATGTTGGTAAATAAGCATGTGAGAAATATGCATATGACAGGTGGGTATGGAATAGAGCACCCATGTGAGAATTCAAGGAAAGTGAATGAGTATAGATATGTGGAGAAATTGCATATGAAATGTGGTAGGGATAAGCAGTGGAAATATGCATATGAAATGTGGGTAATGAGTATAGAGCACACCAGGTGAGAAATATTAGGCATAATAACACCTGTGCAGATATAAGCATAGTAAGTGAGAAACGTGCAATAAACACATTGGAAATATGGGGAAAGAAATATTTATGTGGATAAATACCTGTACTGGGGACTTAAATATTATAGAGAGCACGGTGATTACGTGAGAAAATTGTAAACTCAGAGACACGGGTAGTACCGTACTTTTGGGAGCGAAAAATGGGCATACATACATACATAGTATTACAGGAGCAAATGCTGTATTGAATTGCCATAAAAGGTTTCATACAAGGTGTTAACAGAGCATTGTGTGCACACATCAATTTACTGCTAATTACGACGGTTAGAGTCCAGAGTATTCCTCAATAGCGGGTGATCTCTGTCCATGGAAGCCTTCCTGCGACCTACTACGTCGATTCGCATCGACCTCATACCCACGCCGAGAATATGCCCTTGTATCTGCTTTCCCACAAGCGGTTGTCAGGGAAGCTGTATTCTCGAGGGGTTTCCCTGCACCATGATTTCATACGCTACGCACTCTCTTTGAGAACAGAACTGTCGTACGTACGTAAAACCATAGAAATATTGTCTCGTTTGTGATTCTTTCTGACGGCGTGGCCATTGAAGGAGAATAGTGTCGGCGTCTCCTCTTTCAATGTGTGTTCTAGTGCGTCTTCCGATCGTGCTGAACCTCGTGACCTCCTAAGGCATGATCGATGCTCGTTCGTTTGTTGTTACCAGCCAGTCGATTGTGTGTGTGTGTGTGTGTAGTTGAGGACCACTCCGTAATTGCGGGGAAAATGCAGCACGTTTTGATGTTCTGGCTAAAGTGATTTGGTATATATCAGGGATTCCCACGATGGGCTGCTGGTATTACGTACTCTGTCAACATTAACCCCGAAATTTTCAGCGAATCGTGGGTATTTACAAATCGTCAGCACTGTAATATACATCGGATAATGTTATGGATAC
Organism: Geodia barretti; assembly: GCA_030341885.1. NCBI lineage: Eukaryota > Metazoa > Porifera > Demospongiae > Tetractinellida > Geodiidae > Geodia > Geodia barretti. The sequence goes on from CASHTH010004262.1 coordinate 31,882, forward strand.
CCTTACAGGTTATACTATATCGGATAGAGACGCACCCCATAACTCGATCACACACACACGTGTGCGCCAAGTTCATACGAGCATGTGCGAAAGCCATAAAATGCATATTATTATTACATTTGCTCATCAAGTAAGCCTACCCCACAAACATATCTTGTACACGTGTGAAGGCTGGTATGAAGGCTGGTGTGAGAATGTGTGAAGAACGGCTGCAAGTACACTGCACGCAACACGTATACCTCATATTTCCCTCACACACTTGGTATATACTGTTTCAGACACACACCGTATAATTGCATAACACACACACACACACCAATACATCCCGTGCATTGCCAAGCAACTAAAATGCATCTCTTAGCATGTAAACAACCATGTATTATAGTCCATACATCCTTCACAACACGCATGTATATGGAACACGTGTACCATTAAACTACCAAGGGGGGCATATAACCTATAGAAAAGGGAGGATATGAGTCACAATGGAAACAAATGTGATGTCACAACTGTATACTCCACACTATATATAGAGCCCCTACGCATTGCAAGTACGGTTCCAATATACATGACTTTGCCATATTTCTCGCTGCGTTATAGACCAGCGCTTGAGATCACTGCATTATGTTTGTGGTGGAAGAAGTGTAAAAGTGGCGCCTGGCAACGCTGCATTCATTCAATTTGCGTCGCGCGGTAAACGTCAACCGCACGTGTTGTTGGGAACTTTTATGGACATGTGGTCTTGTATTGTATTGCCCAACAGGTGCACACAAACTCTTGATGATCACGAAAACAGCATATTCAGCCACACGAGACAATTACTCGTCAATGTATATACTGCTGGCACAAACAAACTCTCCGTGCATTTTTAATGATCCACACGCAAACGTGCGGCCGCACGCCGCCGTGAATAGATGTGTTGGACAAGCCCGGTATCTTGGCAATGCATGCACCTTACAATCATGTGTAAAATTATGTGGAAAATACATACAAACACCTAGTCTGACTTTTCCGAAAAACCCATAACTTTGTCCATAAAATGTCCAAAGAGTTTTGGATCCCCTGCTTTATATGGTGTGAGTTTCTCCGGATCGAACTGATGCAATGTAGGCAGTAGATTACTGGGGTGACGGAAGAAGGGAGGGAGGGAGGAGGGAGGGAGGGAAGGAAAAAAGGGAGGAGGGAGGAGGAGGAGAGAGTAAGTAAGGAAGGAAGGGAGAGGAAAACCAAAGACTCATAACCATGAACAAAAACAGTGAGAGCACAAGAAAAATGTAAAAATTAACGAGGGAGGCACCACTTAATTATATTTGGCACAATTACAGTGTCTAGACAGCAGAAAAATGATAACATCTATAAACTATACAGTTTTGTGCCTATGGAGACTAAGGATACGGAAATTTTTACTTACAAACTCTGACCTTCCTTGGAACAGCATAAATTTTATTATTGCCCCCAACTGGGCATTACGTATACAATGGTCAGATGGGATTTATATTCTTGGGGAGGGAGGGTAAATATGTAAAATATTACCCCAAATGAGTTGAAACCCTATGCGTAGGTCAGGAGGATTTATATAGATATTGTGGGGGATTTATTCAGAGTTGTTGTCTCCTATTGCTCAGTATGCTAGTTCTGCTCCACTACACTCTGAGGCAGAAGGAAAGTTCTCTGGTGGCCCTGGCTAAGAGCAGGAGAAAAAATGTTCAACTCTATGCACAGTATAGAGGTGTTTTGTGCGGTAAATTCCCCTGGGCTGGTGTTCTAGCTTGAAATGTTCAACTCTATGCATGTATATCCTGCAGGTTGTGAGGTAAATTCCCCTGGGCTGGACCGACAAGGTGCTGCATGCCACACCGTGCCGTGTCGTCTCCGAATGAGGTGGTGGAATGTCTATCTCCAAACATTGCAGGGAAACAAACGGCACCGTTTGAATGGCCGTGTTTGCTTCCCGCCCCAGATTGTTTACAAGCAGACGCTCAGGCACCGCTACATCGCTTTGTCGGTTATCTATTCATCTCGCTCGTTGTGTTTTCACGTTGCCTTTTCCTTAGGTATTTGCCGCCATTCAGCATGCACACGTTGGATGTATGTCGAGAGTCCATTCCGTGTTGTTACTTCCTGTGTTACATGCAGTCGGGGATATTCACATATGCAGTCTGGAAGAATGTTTCCCATGACTCATACAAGTCAATATTTAGCACCATTAGACACGCAGAGATTTTTTACCCTCAAACTGAATCTGCATGATGTATGTACTCCTACTGCCTTGTGTTGTGTTGTGTTGTGTTGTAGATTCGAACCCCTACCAGTGGAGTTGCCCTGGTAGCTCAGTTGGTAGAGAGCACTCGCCTAGACTGCAGAGTGTCGTGGGTTCAAATCCCACCCAGGGCAACTCTTCTTAGAGCTGTCCTGGGTGTAGTTGACTTGTTTGCTTTGCCTTGCCTTTCTACCTCGCTACCTCGTTGTTGACACATGCAAGTATACAATAACAGAAAAATCGCATGATTCAGATGACTAGGTTGGCTCATGTCATCGGTATATAGCAAAACGGGCAATTATGCAATGTTGATTCAGGTGGCCCACCTTGGGCAGCATGTCACAACATAGATAATAGCCCATGCAAATTAAATGCCACGCTGCCAAATTAAAAAAACCACCACAATACACACAATACGCAGTTAGTATGTATTCAGCTATTTGATATACATATTCCAGGTTATTCACGCCCAAGTGCTGTTAATTTTGTTAATCTAATTGAATCTAATTCAAGGTATTGTTTAATAATTACAACCCTGGACGCACGTTTGGCATGCGACTGTTTGATTTGATTAGCGTACGTACGTATATACCTGCAGGTAGTGAAGAGACAGCAGCCTTCGTCTGCCATCTTTTTCGCCAGCTCAGTCTGATGGTTGTTCATGAGTGCTTCATTTACCACGACAATGAGAGGCTTTTTTAGCGATAGAGCTTCAGTTATACATCCAGCACCTTAGGGGGGGGTGAGTGAGTGGGGGGCGGGATAGAGATAGAGAGACATATAAATCACTCAGTACGGTAGCACTTAGTATATAGGGATTGACATGGTACCTAGCATCATAGATGTATGGGGCTATGATAGGGAGTTTTGTTCATCTTTTTCTTAATTCTTTACTTTACTTATAGAGTGAGGAAAGCAATAAGAAATAAGAGAAGAGAGAGTGGGAAGAAAGTGGGGAGATGGTGTACGTATATAACGCGAGAGAATAGAAAGTACAACACGTAAGCAAGAGAAAGAAGAGGATTATGACGACGAGAAAACGAAAAGAAGAAGGAAAGGGGGAGATAGACGGAAAAAAGAGAAAGAGACAAAAAGAGAGGAGGGAAGGGAGAAGGGGAGAAGGGAGGGAGAGGGAGAATGGAGGGAAGGGGAGAAGGGAGGGGGAGAAGGGAATAAGGGAGGGGCTGTGGAGTGTGACATACTCCGTGAGTTGGCCACATGTTTCCCATCAAAACATGTTCTCGTTTCCTGGAGACACCATATTTGGAAAGGGGCGACCCAGGTGTCTAATTATTCGGAACGCAAACAATAAACGAACAAATTTCACTAACACAAGTTTTGGGGTAGGCATGCCCAGACACATGCGTGGCGGTTCAGGATTTACGCTAGTTCATGCTCACAGAGCACGTCTGTTGGTGTTGCCAGACACCGAGTCAGTTTTGGAGTGCTGAATCCTCGAACTGCGCGCAAACAGTGAATTCATACATTATCATTACACTCTGTGCATGGATGCAGTAGGATGTGTGTACAATGCCTTGTCAATAAGTGGGATATGTAAAGTAGGTAGTATGGAATGCCTCTGAACACCCCTGAAATGAGCCTCTCTCTAGGAAACGCCTTCTTTCGCCATGGGCATATCCTAAATAAGTGTATAACGTATTAACGCCTATTATTATAGCCTATTATTATAGCCATATATAAATTCTTATGGACTTATGGAGGCTCTGGGCATATATATATATAGGCCCGTGGCTTGCTAAGGGTTAACCCCTGAAATAAGGACACCTCACTACAGATGTATGGTTTATAGTGTTTCCACTTTAGTTACACCATTTCACTTTGTCGAGCGGTGTGTAAATAAGTCCGTCTGTGTAACTGAATCCCAGCCGGTTTAACTTGATTAGTCCTGCGTACTTTAACCCTCGAACTATCCATTTGTAACTCTTCTTTGTGTACATTATTTAACCCTTTCCTGACTACCAACCGTCTTCCTTGCCCGGGATGACTCAGCACCTGTCGTCCTAATCCGAAGTACATGACTGACACCTTTGTGCGATCAAAACTGTGTTCTAGATAAAATGCTGACTCACTCGTGGCTTCGGGGCACAATATGTAATATAACCTGAACGTTAATAGACGGCAATAACAGGAAGAGAGCTCATAGCAACGGGTGTGTGCGGAGCCTCTAAATGAGATATTAACCATCACAATTGGTCGATATCCTTCCTGAGTTACTTATGTATTGACAAGGCTTTATACACGCATCCTACTTTAACATATCCTACTTATTGACAAGGCTTATAAACGGATCATTTAACATACTACTATGACAAGGCTTTACACGATCTACTTTAACACATATCCTACTTATTGACAAGGCTTATACACGCACCTATTTTAAATATCCTACTTATTGCAAGCTTTAACACGCATCCTATTTAACATATCCACTTATGACAAGGCTTTAAACATCCTGTTTAAAATCCTACTATGACAAGGCTTTATACACACATCCTACTATTGACAATTCGTGCAATCAGTGATGAATATAATAAATTATGCAACTTCGATTTACCACAGTGCAGCAGACGTTGTGTAGACCTGAGACATGTACAACAAGGGTGGATATTTACTAAGGTCAGGCTTGATATACTAGATAACTGCCCACCTATCTCAGAGCCTTACTCTGCACAGGCCAAATATTTCCGCTCCGAACAGCGTACGTGGCGATATCCACATGCAGTACGATAACATATGTCGTGCTAATATGAAAGTATACTGTCCCTGACAAACAATAGAAACCAGCTGTGCCAATGAGTAGCTGCTGAGACGCCATGTTTACTTCCTGGATATTTCGTAGGCACTAAACAGCTTTTACGGCTCGCGTGTGTACGTTTGACACTAGACTGCCGTAGTGTGATATAGACTGGTACCGCGCCAATTACCACTGGTGGAATGTGCACATGTGTGTGTGTGTGTTGGGTCTGGTCTAGGGGCTACGGGGGGCAGGTGATCTGAGTGGGAAGGCCGTCAAACGCACTTTGGGTGAATTCGGCCTGCCAATGGAGCGCGCAGTGTGGAGCGAGGAAAGTCGTCTGCTCGCAGTCGCTAAGCGGGCCGCTACCTGACGCAAAGCGATTACCTACGAAAACAGCACAAATTTTCAGAGCTCCGATGGTACACATTGTAGCGAGTGTGATGTGTTCCAGTTCAACCCTCTGAACGGAGGACACTCGCTAAACTGATGCCTCCCAATCGAAGAACAGTTCTTGCACGCAACTCTTAAAGGGACTCCATACACCTATGTAGTAAGTATACACCATGTACAGTTTTTAAAATTCTGGTGCCAAGAAGGGAAAGGTGGTAGTAAGTCTATGTGCCGATACCATCACTACACAGCTATACTGTGAATCCACCATGTCCATATGGAATGATGCACAAAAAACATAACATGCCACGCCCAGACTGCTACCACACCCACTACATCCACAGTCGCTTGCGTGAGCCACTTAGGACACAGTACAACAACACACACAGTGCACAGTCATCAACCGTGGTAATTGCCGGACTCTCTATATCCACTCGGCATATGTTATAACGTACACACTGCTGAGCTTTTAAAAGCGGTGTATTTCCACGGACATATTCCGCGGAAGCGCAATGGGATGGGGACTTAACGAGTAAACCACACAGTAACAATAATCATTCAAGTAAAGAGTAGAACCAATTAATAGTTCTACATATGTCTGCATCTACAGGGCAAACTTGTGTGTGCAGTGAGAACACAAGTTTTAGCGTGTGTATGGGTATGATGGGCAGCTAACAGATTATACCCTTACATACCAGATATACATACATCACTTGTTGGATCTCACTGCGCAACGACATGTATGAGCATAGGTAATGGGGACTGTATCAGACTATACATCCTAAATGTTGCAACAGGGTAATAAATTCGTTTTTTGCTAGGGAGGTCCAAACAAATCTGGTGCATTACCCAGACAGGAAGCATGTGCCAATACGAGCTCATGCTGTACTGTCTGTGCACTGCAAACACTAATATACACCAACATCACATACATTGACATGAAGTTGCTTCTCAACAACCTCCAATATCTACACTCAAATAAACAAACATTACACGGGGGAAAGCGAAATGTGGGGTTAATCAATTATAACCCTACCATGTAACTTAAAAACGATCGAGTACAGGTAATGCGTTATAACATTATGACAAGGA
>CASHTH010004263.1:0-15744 GCA_030341885.1 Geodia barretti
TCACAGATGCCCTGGTCACTGCTGTCGGTGCAGGGGCCTATGGCTCGGACAGTGCAGGACACCGCTCTGATGCTCAGCGCCATCGCAGGACCCGATGCGCGCTCGCCCATTGCCTTGACGGACGTAGTGAGTCCTTCAATCCGCTAATGCACTCGCTGGAGCGCGACTTCGATGGCGTTCGTATAGCGTGGAGCAGCGACATGGGCGGTCTGCCCGTTGACCGGCGCATTGTGTCAGTCATCGAGAGTCAGCGTGGCACATTCGGGGAACTAGGCTGCGACTTAGACGAAGCGTGTCCCGATTTCAGCGATGCCAACGAGGTTTTTATGGTGTCGCGAGCCGCCGGCATGGCCGCTACTCGCGCGGATATGCTGAATACGTACCGCGATCAGATTAAGGACACGGTGATATGGAATATTGAAGAGGGCTTAAAGCTCACTGCGGCCGATGTGGGCATCGCGGAGGTCAAGCGCGCCGCTCTCTACGAGAGAGTTCGCAAGTTTATGGAGACCTATGAGTTCATGGTCTTCCCGGTCAGCCAGCATCCTCCTTTCGATGTAACTCAGCCGTACCTCACAGAGGTCAATGGTGTGCAGATGGAGACATACATCGACTGGATGCGCTCCTGCTACTACATAACCGCGACCGGGCATCCCGCCATCTCGGTGCCGTGCGGCTTCACCGATGATGGCTTACCCGTGGGCGTGCAGATAGTCGGGCGGCATCAGAGTGAGTTCAGCGTGCTGCAATTGGCTTATGCCTTCCAGCAGGCGACAGGCTTCTGGAAAAGCAGAGGCCTGCCGTTGCTCTGTAGAGAGTACTACCTGCTTACAGCCATCTGATTTACACGCATTCACTTGCGCAATATATCTACGAGAGGCAGATAATGACAGAAATCCTCTGCTACGACGACAGCTACCTTCGCGAGTTCGACGCCACTGTTATCGAAACCGCTCCAAAGGGCGTTGTACTGGACCGCACGGCGTTCTACCCGGGCGGCGGCGGTCAACCTGCGGACAGCGGTGCGCTCATCGCAGGCGAGGTGTCATACACGGTCAAGCGCCTTTTGCGGCAGGACGGCAAACTGGTGCATGAGATTGACGGCGACCTGCCGCCCGTCGGCGCAAGCGTACATGGCGCGTTAGATTGGGAGCGCCGATACCTGCTGATGCGCACGCACACGGCGCTGCATATTCTCTGTGGCGTGGTATGGCGCGACTATGGCGCGCAGGTTACCGGGGGCAACATGCAGCCCGGCAGCGCGCGCATGGATTTCGAGCTTGAGAACATGTCAGCAGATTTCGCCGAGCGCATGGAGACGTTGGTGGAATGAAGAGGTGCAGGCGGCGCGTGGCATAGAAATCAAGACTCTGCCTCGTGAAGAAGCCTTCAGCATCCCCGACCTGATACGCACCAAGATAAACTTGCTGCCGCCCGCAATCACCGAGATTCGCACTGTCAACATCACGGGTCTTGACCTGCAGGCGGATGGCGGAACGCATGTCGCCAACACCAGTGAAGTGGGCGCAATCAGCGTTGTCGGACACGAGAGCAAGGGGCGCATCAACAAGCGTCTTCGAATCCGCCTTGACGCTTGATATGAGGCGCAAGCCACCGCCTTATATCAGAAATCAGCGCATATTGCTTAGTTTGTCGTAGAACAAGTTCTGTTTCCTGATAATATAGAGATAGGCGCTGTACAGGCGCCACAAGCATTTCAGGGAGATTACCGTGACCGACCTTACGCGGTATTCGGAACTTGTTATCCGGCAGCAGGTTGAGCAGCTCGAGATTTTCACGCCGTTCGAGACTGCAAATCGCTACAGCATTCACACATCCGACGGCGCGCAGTTGATGTACGCGTACGAGGAGTCAGGCAACATGAGCCGCCAGTTCGCGGGATCGCACCGCGCACTGTCCATGCATGTCGTGGACGGCAACAACAACCCTGTGCTGAATGCGAGCCGAGACTTCTTCTGGTTCCGCTCCCACTTGCGGGTCAGCGTGGACGGCAGTCAGATCGGCACGCTGAATCGCCTATTCGGATTGGGGCGCAAGTTCTCGCTTGTAGACGCTAGTGAGCGCGAAATCACCCAAATGACCAGTGGGCTATTCCGCCCGCACACCTTCATAGCCAAGAACGCGAGTGGCGGCGAAATGGCGCGCGTCACCAAGCAGTGGAGCGGATTCGGCCGCGAGATGTTCACTGACGCCGACACCTTTGTTGTGCAGTTCACAGACGGCAGCACGGACCAGGAGTTTCGCCTGCTGATGCTCGCCTCTGCCTTCGCCATTGACCTGGACTTCTTCGAGGGCAACAACGACTAGGGTGCGATGATACTTGCCTCGCAAGGCATCCACTGACTGTACAGTCCGCTTATTCTGTCATTCTTCACTCGATCCTCTGCGTTAAGAATCTGAAGTTCTTATGTCCTGCATGTGTGAGGATCTCACGTCCGTCGTTCTGCCCAGAATAAGATTTGAAGTGGAACGATGCTGGAATTTCGAGAGAACTTGGCCGTGGAAGTTACAGTAATCAGGGGAAGGTGTGGCGCGTCCCTCGACAAGGTCAGGACGAGCAGGTGGCGTGAACAGGATGGGTAGTATGATGATCAGTCCGGGAATTCAGAGCGTCATCTTCGATTTCGACTACACACTCGCAGACTCGTCTGAGGGCGTAATCGAGTGCGCGAACTATGCACTTGGGCGGCTGGGTCTGCCTGCTGCTTCCGATGATGCGATACGCCATACGATAGGGCTGTCACTGCCCAACACGCTGACGGCACTGGCGGGTGATGAATATGCGGGGCATGGTGAAGAGTTTATGCGGATATTCTTGGATATGGCTGAAAAGATGATGCCCGACGCTACGGCAATTTTGGATTTCGTGCCGTCGCTGGCGGATACGCTTCTGGGACATGGCATGACGCTGGGTATCGTGTCGTCGGGGAGGCGGTGTCGCATCTCGCGGGTACTGCGACGGGAAGGTTTAGATGGGCAGTTCAAGGTTATCGTGGGAGTCGAGGATGTGGAGACGCCGAAGCCAGACCCGTCAGGGCTGTTGCGGGCGGTTGATGCGCTGAACACGTCCAAAGAGCGCTGTTTGTATGTGGGCGACAGCGTTACGGATGCGGAGACGGCGCTGCGAGCTGGCGTGCGCTTCGTGGCGGCGCTGTCGGGCGTTACCGAGCGGGAGGAGTTTGCGGAGTATGAGCCGGTGATGGTGCTGGGGAGTGCGGGTGAGTTACCGGCGATGTTAGATGCGAAGGTGGATCACTAAGCGCGATTTAATCCCTCTCACTTTCGCTTTTAAAATTCGTTTAACATTCCGTTCAAATCCCCCTTACATGCGCGCCATTCCTATGTTAGCATCGGCTGAATAGGCTTTACTTTATACCTACGGTTTGGTTGAGAGACATAGGTACCATGTCTGACAACACCCTTCCGAAGCATGCCAGAGTCGTCGTCGTTGGCGCGGGCATCGTAGGTTGCAGCGTTGCCTATCACCTCACCAAGCTCGGCTGGCGTGATCTTGTCGTGGTCGAGCAGGGGCCGCTGTTCGAGACGGGCGGCTCGACCTCCCACGCGCCGGGCCTTGTTTTCCAGGTTAACCCTTCCAAGACTATGGCGGGCTTCGCCAAGTACACGGTTGACCTGTGGAGCGGGATGCAGCTCGACGGTGAGCCGTGCGCGAAGAATGTTGGCAGCCTCGAAGTGGCGTGGACGCCGGAACGCCTCGCCGATCTGAAGCGCAAGGCAGGCTACGGGATGAGCTGGGGCATTGAGGGGCATGTAATCAGCCCTAGCGAGGCGCGCGAGTTCATTCCGATGCTGTCGGAGTGCATTCTTGGTGCGCTGTATGTGCCGTCCGACATCCAGACGAAGGCAACGCGGCCCGCAGAGGCGATGGCGCAAGAAGCAGAGCGCAACGGCGCAAGTTTCTACGGCGGCGTGAAGGTTACGGGCTTCGGGATCGATGGTGGGCGGATTACCGCGGTGCAGACCTCGCACGGGGACATCAGGACCGAACTCGTCATTGCATGCGCGGGCATCTGGGCGCCGAAGATTGGCGGGTATGCGGGGTGCCCATTCCGCTATCGCCTATGGAGCACCTTTATGCCGTCACCACTGCCTTGAGGACTTGCGGGCGCGACGGAAGAGATAACGCAACCTCTCTCTGCGGCACCAGGACGCGGCGATGTACTTCCGGCAGGTTGGGGAGTCTTACGGCATAGGGTCGTACAACCACGAACCACTTCTGGTGGACGCCGAGGACATTCTCGACCACGAGGACGCGCCGATTGCGCCTGCGGAGACTGAGTTCACGCCAAAGCATTTCGAGAGGGCTGCGGCTGCGGCTGGTGAATTGCTGCCCGGCCTGAAGGGCGTGGGGCTGACGCGCAAGTTCAACGGCATGTTCTCGTTCACGACTGACGGCTTTCCGGTGCTGGGCGAATCGCCGCAGGTTCGGGGGTTCTGGTCGGCGCAGGCGGTGTGGATTACGCAGGCGGGAGGCGTGGGCAAGGCGGTCGCCGAATGGATCGTGAACGGTGAGCCAACGACCGACCTGCGGGAGTGCGATATTCGGCGCTTCCATCCTCACGCATACACGCGCCCTTATGTGAAGGCGCGCGCGGCGCAACAGTACCGCGAAGTCTATGACATCATCCACCCGCTCCAACAGATGGAGAATCCGCGAAACCTGCGACTGACGCCGTTCTTCGCCCGGCAGCAGGAACTGGGCGGCGTATTCTTCGAGAACGCGGGCTGGGAGCGTCCGCAGTGGTACGACTCGAACGAAGGGCTGCTAGATTCGCTGACGGTTACGGGCGAGACGCGCACAGGCTGGGAGGCGCGGGAGTGGTCGCCAACCGTTGCCGCCGAACATGTCGCCACGCGAGAGCGGGTTGCGATGTTCGACCTGACCCCGTTCGCCAAGTTCGAGGTGACGGGTCTTGGTGCCCTCGCCACGCTACAACGCCTCGCCACGAATCAGATGAACAAGCCTGTCGGGAGCATCACTTACACATCGATGGTTACGCCGAGCGGCGGCATCAAGTGCGACCTGACGGTTACGCGGCTGGACGAAGACCGCTTCATGGTAGTAACGGGCGGCGCGATGGGACTGCACGACCTGGCGTGGATAGAGGCGCATCTGCCTGCGGACGGCTCGGCGAGAGTCGATGATGTGTCGGCAGCGCTGTGCTGTATCGGCTTGTGGGGACCCAGTGCGCGAGACCTCTTGAGCCGGATTTGTGATGACGACCTGAGCAATGAGGGTTTCCCGTACATGAGGGCGAAGCGGATAGCGTTAGGCGAAGTGCCCGCGCTTGCGCTGCGTATCTCGTATGTGGGGGAGCTGGGCTGGGAGATATACGCGCCGTCAGAGCAGGGACTGCGGCTGTGGGATATTCTCTGGGAGGCGGGGCAGCCGCTCGGCGTAGTCGCGGCAGGCGGGGGAGCGTTCGACTCTCTGCGGCTGGAGAAGGGCTACCGGCTGTGGGGCAACGACATACACACGGAGTACAACCCTTATGAGGCGGGCATCGGGTTCGCGGTGAGGATGCGGAAGGGCGATTTCATAGGAAGGGATGCGCTCAGGCAGATTCGCGCGGAGGGGGTGGGGCGGAAGTTGTGCTGCATGACGCTGGCACGACTCTGAATGCGGTGGTGATGGGCAAAGAGCCAATCGTCGATGGTGATGGTGATGGTGTCTGCGTGCTTGGGTCTGTATGACGAGCGAGACTCTACTGGTGGCATTCGATTGGCAGGGGCCATCGTTGTACGCTACCTGCCGACGGAGGTACTGCGATGTTGCGACGAAGGTGGAACTGTGCTGTACTTCGGGAGTCGGCTTGGCGGCGACGGTTGGCGATGCAGAAAGAGCGACAAGGGGTCATTGTATCGCCGGGGCCGCCGCGGACCCACCACAGCTCCCGTACACGCGGCGTGTACTCCAGTGCCGAAGTGTGTGCGTGCACACCGTACGCGGCACTCAGGGGTCAACAGCTGCAGACCTATCGCTCGTTCCGGCAATCGCAGATGCAACCTCCTGAAGCGTGGTCTTACTACCAAGAGACGTGTGTTCTTGCCGCAGACGAGGAGTCAGATGGTCAGCGATTGAGTCATACGGTAAAGCGACCAGGCAGGCTCCTCGGAGAACCCTGATGTAGAGATTCGCGAGTTGCCTAGATTGGCTCAGTCCCGGTGTTCCGCAGAACCCGGTGGATGTGGCTTTCTATAGCAGGGAGTATCCGCTGGAGACACAGGCGATCGAGAAGTCCGCCGATCGGCAGTGGGCATTGGCGACGCAGTCGAAGGACTTCGACGAATTCAGAGAGGGGCATGACGAGCGCATGAAGCCGATGTTCGAGGCTGCGCTGGTTTCCGGCGAGGTCGAGCCTACGGTGACTCCCGTGCCCGGCGAGGACCTCACGGACAACATCCGGCGGCTGGCGCGAGAGATGGGCTTCGGCGAGGTGGGCTTCACCCGGTACGACCGGCGCTACACTTTCGGCGGCAAGAAGCGCTGGGCGAAGTACGAACATGCCATCTGCCTTGCGATGGAGCAGGACTATATCAAGACTCAGGCCGGGCCCAGCCCAGATTCTGATATCGCGCGCTTTGAGACCTACGAAGTGGAGCAGGAGCTCTGTCTGAAGCTGTGCGACTACCTGAGGTCGAGAGGCTACCACGCGCAGGTTCACGATGGCAGCGATTGCAGTGGGCCGTACATCCCCCTGTTCGTTGCGGCCGGACTAGGACAGCTAGGCGCGAACGGTCAACTCCTGTCGCCGCATTTCGGCTCGCGGTCGCGGCTGATGCTGGTAACGACCGACGCGCCACTGACCTACGACAAGCCTGTTGACTACGGCATCCATAAGTTCTGCCAGCAGTGCCAGGTGTGCGTCAATCGGTGCCCGGGGCGAGCGATTCCACGAGACAAGGTCTGGTGGAGAGGAGTCGAGCGGAACAAGCTCATATACGACCGCTGCCGCCCTGTGATGGTTACTATCACGGCTGCGCGCGGTCTGCATGATAGTCTGCCCGATCCAGCGGAATATGGGATGAAGGCGGCTGTATGGAGCACTATGTGGGACTGGGGAGGTGCTTGGCGAGGGCAGCGAGAACCTGGAGGGATACTCCACTCAAGGGGAAGGGTACTTCGGTGCCGGCGAGCTGCTGACGCAGTTCGTCGGGAACCTTCTCGAGATCCCACAGGGCCGCGATGGGAGACTGGGCATGTTCGAGAAGTTAAGGAGCGGGCTGACGCGACCGGCGTGCCCAGCGCATCCGAGCTTGTGGACTTGCGAACGAGTCAGGAGGTCTCGGAGAAAGGAGAGACGACCTTCGATGTCGCCTGATACCGGGGCAAGCGCATGATGGACTGGGTTATTGAAACAGAGGAGTGAAGGAGGCGCGTAGAGTTTAGGGAGCGTTATTTATCCGCGTTGGTGTGTCATTTTGAATTGGTGATAGAGCCATATAACGGAGGTTCTAAAGTGGCGCAAACTCTGGTTATCGACGGTCTTAAGCGGCGTAAATTGCCGATCAACCTCCGACAGAGCGGAAACAGCGACGCCCAGATGCTGATTTCCACTCGCATCAGGAAGTCCCCGTGGTGGCATCTTTCAAAGGCTGCCGGCTGCTGGGCATATACGACTTACAACCACATGTACCACCCGCGCGCATATATCAAACCCGAGGACGGGGGGCTCCTAAAGGAGTACAAGTATCTGACCGAGCATGTCAGCATGTGGGACGTGGCGGTTGAGCGGCAGATTCAGGTTAAGGGTCCTGATGCCGCAGAGTTCGTGAACTACATCATTACGCGGGATGTGCATACAATGCTGCCTACGATGCGGGCGCGGTATGTAATTCTGTGCAACCAGTACGGTGGCGTCATCAACGACCCTGTGCTGCTACGCGTGGCGGAGGATGAGTTCTGGTTCAGCATCTCGGACTCGGACCTGCTGTTGTGGGCGCAAGGAGTGAATCATGCGGGCAGGTTCAATGTGAGCATCAACGAGATCGATGTGTCGCCTGTGCAGATACAGGGGCCGAAGTCGGTGGACTTGATGGAGAAGATGTTCGGTGAGCAGATCAGAGCTATCCCGTACTACGGGCTGCTGAGGGCGACACTGAACGGGCGCGAGGTAACGATCTCCCGCACGGGGTTCTCCGCTGAGGTGGGGTTCGAGATATACCTGCACGACGCGATGCTGTACGCGGATGATGTGTGGCCGCACATCTTGGAGCAGGGCGAGGAGTTCAACCTGCGTGTCATAGCACCGAGCCACATCAGGCGGCTGGAGGCGGGCATACTGTCTTACGGGCAGGACATGGACATCGAGAACAACCCGTATGAGGTGCGACTGGGCTGGCAGGTGACCTGAGCAAGGACGACTTCGTGGGCACGAGGCGCTGGCGAAAATCAGGAAGAGAGGGTGCAGCAGCGACTTGTGGGCCTCAAGATGGGCGGCGAGCCGATTAGCTGGTACAACGAGAGCTTCTATCTCGTCAAGGACAGCGACTCCGGGGATGATGTGGGCTATGTCACCAGCGCGTTCTGGTCGCCGAGTATGGGGTCGAACATTGCGTTTGCGGTGATGCCGCGCTCGCACTGGAGGCAGGGCACCGGCGTCAAGGTGGAGTTGCCTGCGGACGGCATTGTGGACGCCGAGGTGGTCCGCGTTCCATTCTTCGACCCGACGAAGGAAATGCCTAAAACAGCCTTGTAATGAACATTGCCGGCCACAATTGAAGTTGAACGAAAAGACCCTGCATGTCAGGGTCTTTTCTTTTGCTGAACTCACTTGGGAAGCATAGAGTGGGAGTTAGTTTCTGGCGCGATTTGCTATTGTTTCCGATTGATATACATGGGCGTGGAGAAACAGACATCGTAATGGAGTAGGTAAATGAGCTTTGAGAATGTGAGCCTCTTTCCGTTTACGGCGGAGGTGAATGAGGACGACCACCTTGTGATTGGCGGGTGCGATGTAGTGGATCTGGCGGCGGAGTTCGGGACTCCGCTGTATGTGTTCGACGAGGATACCCTGCGGGGGATGTGCCGCGAGTTCAGAATGGAGTTCGGGACGCGCTATCCAAATAGCCGAGTCGCATACGCATCGAAGGCGTTCGTGAATCCGGCTATCGCGCGAATCGTTGCCGAAGAGGGTTTGGGTCTGGATGTGGTGTCGGGGGGCGAGCTTGCGGTGGCGCGGGCTGCTGATGTTCCGCCGGACACCATATATTTTCATGGAAATAATAAGACGCCGGAGGAGCTGGAGTTCGCTCTGGACTATGGCATCGGGCAGATTGTGGTGGACAGCTTTCATGAACTGGAAGTGCTGGATGTCATCGCGGGCGAGCGGGGCGTAAGACAGGACATTATGCTGCGGCTGTCGCCAGGTGTTGATCCCCATACGCACGAGAAGACTACGACGGGAATCCTGGACAGCAAGTTCGGGTTTTCGATAGAGACGGGAGACGCAGCCAAGGCGATACGGCAGGCGATGTCGGCGGCTAACCTGGACCTTGTGGGCATACATTTTCATCTAGGGTCGCCGATATTTGAGCTTGAGCCGTATGAGTTGGGCGTCGAGGTGGTACTGAACTATTTGACGCAGTTCAAGGAAGAGGGGCTCCGACTGGAGATATTCAGCCCAGGCGGTGGATTCGCCATCGGGTATGTGCGAAGCGAGCCGCCGCCTCAGATTGCTGAGTACGCCGAGTCAATCACGAAGTACACCTCGCGGCTGTGCGAGGAGCTGGGCTTTGGGACGCCGCTGCTGGTAGTGGAGCCGGGTCGATCAATTGTGGGGCGCGCTGGTGTTGCTCTGTACACAGTAGGGGGTATCAAGGACATCCCGACGGTACGGAAGTACGTGTCGCTGGACGGCGGGATGGGCGACAAACATTCGACCCGCGATATACGGCTCGGAATATGAGGCTTGTGCTGCGAGCAGGATGTCTGGCTCCGCCTGCCGAGGTGTGTTACGCTGGCTGGGAATACTGTGAATCGGCGATGTGCTGGTCAAGGACATCACGATGCCAGTGGTGGAGCCGGGAGACATCATCGCCATTCCGTCGTCGGGGGCTTATGCGCCGTCGATGGCGAGCAACTACAACCTGAACGGCAGACCCGCAATGGTGATGGCGAAGGATGGGGACGCGCGGCTGATTCGGAGGCGGGAGACTTATGCTGACATGATGATGGCGGATGTGTTCTAGAGCTTGAACTAAGAGGCATTGACTACTAGAGATCTAAAGCTTGAGTAAGCGATTTAGTAACTTACCCTTTAGTGTCTAGCATAAGGAGGCGAAGGTGATCGAACAACATTATGGTGTGATCTGCGTTACAACTGAATTGATTCCGGGGCGGAATATTCTAGAAGTGTTGGACTTAGTCTGTGGCGCATCATATTCTCAGAATACTGAACGTGAGACTGGGAAAAAAACGTTCTTCGGCCTTAAGAACGAGACCCGCCCCTTCAATCACACCGACTCCTTCGAAGCTCGCATGGAAGCCCTTCGCCAGATGTCAGAAACGGCTAGACAAATAGGAGCTAACGCTGTCATAGGTCTTAAATTCGATACCGCCACAATTGCTTCTTCCTATCCTTATGGCGGGGACCTGAACAGAAACAGCTGCATAAGCTGGGCACTACTAATCAACCGACGTTTTGCGTCGGTACTGACGGTAGTTGTGACGAGTAGTCTGCGCAATTACACCCATGAGATAATTGACTGATAATCTTTGTATGTGTAAATAATTGGCGATTACGAGGAGATGAGCTGACGAGAGTATTTACGCATCGGCGAGGAGAACTATGCGCGGGCGAGTTCAGGACAAGGAAGGTAGTGTCTGCGTGGAACTGGTGGGAGGCGCAACCCACCACATGGCGCGCGATCGAGAAGTAGTGACCACTACGATCAACGCCAGTGTGAGCTTGCTTGCGGCCTGGAAAGGGCAACGGAACGGGCACGCGCAGAGGCGGCTCTGAAGCGACGCCGCGTCTGCAAGAGGGCTAGAGAGTAAGGGTGTGCGCTGCATTGGCGTGCCTTTCACGCTGAAGGATTCGATGACACTGAGGGCATTCATCACGACGGGCGGCGGGACTTTGGGCGGCGAGTCTCTGAGTTCGTGCCTGATGCTGATGCGACGGTTGCGGCACGGCTGAGAGCTGCGGGCGGCATACTTCTGGGCAAGTCGAATACGCCGGAGCTTACGCTTGCCGCCGAGACGGATAACCTTGTGTACGGGCGGACGAACAACCCGTTCAACGTGGATCGTACGACCGGGGGTAGCAGCGGCGGCGCGGGAGCTATCGTGTGCTGCGGGGGTGCGGCGTTCGACATCGGCAGCGATACGGGCGGCAGTGTGCGCTATCCGGCGCACTTCTGCGGCATCGCGGGGCTGAAGCCGAACTCCGGGCGCGTGCCACGCACCGGCCATATCGTGTCGCACAGCATGGGCGCGGTCGATTCGCTGACGCAGAACGGGCCGATGGCGCGGTATGTGGAGGACCTGGCGCTTCTCCTGCCTATTATATCGGGGCCGGACTGGAGCGATCCGTTTATCGTACCGATGCCTCTAGGTGATCCTGCGGATGTCGATTTAGGTGGTCTGCGCGTATGCTTCTACACAGACAATGGCATACGCACGCCGACGGCGGAGACGGTAGCGGCTGTGCGGATGGCGGCTGATGCGCTTGCTGACGCAGGATGCTCGGTGGAAGAGGATGTGCCATCCGTCATTGCCGAGAACCCGAACATATCAAATGAGCTATCGGGAGGCGACGGCAGGGCGTGGACGAATCGGCTGCTTGAGAAGTGGGGCACGACGGAGACTTTCCCCTATCTTACGCGGCGAATAGCGAGATCGCAGGACGATATGGTGTCTGTGGGTGACTTTACCGCGAGGCTGGAGCATGTTGACGGTTTCCGCAGCGCAATGCTGGGCTTCATGCAGGACTACGATGTCATCATCTGCCCGGTTGCGGCATTTGCTGCGCTCCCGCATGGGGAGTCACTGAAGGACGAGAACCAGCCGGGCATGAGCTACGCGGCGACATACAACATCACGGGCTGGCCCTCGACGGTCATACGAGGCGGCACATCGCCGGAAGGCCTGCCGATTGGCGTGCAGGCCGTGGCGCGGCCGTGGCGCGAGGATGTGTCGCTGGCGGTGGCGCAGTATCTAGAAGGTGTGCTGGGCGGGTGGCAGAAGCCGCCGATTTAGAAACGGACATCCTTGCACGGGATTGGCAGGATGGTTCGGCAAACTCACCACGCACGGTAATTCGGAATAGTTCGGGGAGGGCGATAATGGACAACATCATCTACGCATCGGCGAAATCTATGGCGCAGGCTGTTCGGGACAAGGAAGTGTCGGCGGTGGAGTTGGTGGAGGCGCATCTGGGACGCATCGAAGAGGTGAATTCGGCGCTGAACGCGGTGGTGCAGCTTGCGGCGGAGCGGGCACGGGCGGAGGCGGTGGAAGCGGACGCTGCGCTTGCTCGCGGTGAAAGCAAGGGAGCGCTGCATGGCGTGCCGTTTACGCTGAAGGACTCGATTGATACCGAGGGCATCATCACTACCGGCGGCACGCTGGGTCGTAAGGACTTTGTGCCGGATGCGGATGCGACGGTGACGGCGCGGCTGCGGGCTGCGGGCGGCATCCTGCTGGGGAAGACGAATACGCCTGAACTTACATACGCAGGCGAGACGGACAACCTGGTGTATGGGCGGACGAATAATCCGTTCGACTTGAGCCGTGCCCCCGGCGGCAGCAGCGGCGGCGCGGGGGCTATCGTGTGCTGCGGGGGAGCGGCATTCGACATCGGCAGTGACACGGGCGGCAGCGTGCGCGGACCGGCTCACTACTGCGGCATTACGGGAATAAAGCCGAACTCTGGGCGCGTGCCGCGCACCGGGCATATCGTGCCGCATAGCTTCGGCGCGGTCGATTCGCTGACACAGAACGGGCCAATGGCGCGGTATGTGGAGGATCTTGCGCTCATCCTGTCTATCATATCCGGTCCGGACTGGGACGATCCACACATTGTTCCGATGCCGCTTGGCAATCCAGCGGACGTGGACATCAGCGGGCTGCGAGTAGCCTTCTACACGGACAACGGCTTGCGTGTACCCACTGATGAGATTGTCGCGGCGGTGCGGTCGGCCGCTAATGCCCTCGAGGACGCGGGCTGCTTGGTTGAAGAGGACCTGCCGCGAGCAATTCCGGACAATCCTGACATAAACAACCAGCTGAGCCAAGGCGACGGCCAGGCCGGAGCACGCAGACTGCTGGCGAAGTATGGCACGACCGAGACTCATGAGTGGATGACGCGACTTCTGGAGAAGGCGAGCGAGAACATGGTCTCCGTGGGCGAGTACACGGCAGCTCTGGAGCAGGTAGATGCCTACCGCAGCGCCATGCTTGGCTTCATGGAGAACTACGATGTCATCGTGTGCCCTGTGTCTGCGTTCGCCGCACTGCCCCATGGTGAATCGATGACAGACGAGAATCGATCGGGCATAAACTATACCGCTACTTACAACATCACGGGCTGGCCTTCGACTGTAGTTCGCGGCGGCACATCGCCGGATGGCCTGCCTATCGGTGTGCAGGTGGTGGCGCGACCGTGGCGGGAGGATGTGTCGCTTGCCGTGGCGCAGTATCTTGAGGGAGCGCTTGGTGGGTGGCAGAGACCGCCGATGTAGGGTGGAGCTGGGTGTGCCTGACATCGATGAACAGGGTAAAGGGGATGGGATTCATTGATGAGATTGTGGATGGGAGCGGCTTTTGGCTCGGCGCTTATCGTTCTGGCGGCGGCGCTCCTACCCGCAGGATTGATCGGCGGCGAAAGCGTCAGCGCTCAGACGACGATTGACTACGACATCGACGGCGACGGTCTCATCGAAATCACCTACCTGGAGCAGCTGGATGCAATGCGCTGGGACCCGTTTGGTGTGGGTATCGCGGATGACGGCCATGCCAGGGAAGTGTACGAAGCCGCGTTTCCCGAGGCGGCGAATACTATGGGCTGCGAAGGGTTCTGCTTGGGATATGAGCTAACCAGAAATCTGGATTTCAATAGCGACGGCAGCTACGCCTCGGGTGTGGTGAACAAAGATTGGACCACCGGCGCCGGCTGGATGCCCATTTACAGCGATCGCAGTGGTTTCGACGCTACATTTGAGGGTAACGGCTTCACAATCGCCAATCTGTACATCAAGCGGCGCGGAGCCTCTGACACTGGCAGCACCGCTTGCTCGGATTACCCGTCGTGAGTTCGCCATTCGCATATACGCCGGATAGGTCTGATCTCGGTGGAATGTCCGGGGGAAAGCAGAGTAGGTGGGTTGGTCGGGCATAACTAGGTAGGATAAACCGAGCGCTATGTCTCAGGCAGGGTGCAAGGAGACAAGGATGTTGGAGGCTGTCGGACATCACTCCTCGGCGAAATCAGGAATAGTCATTCGTCGGGAAAGGTAAGTGGGAGCACGAACGTGGGCGGCCTCGTCGGGACTATCAGTGGAAATTCACCGGTTACCTCAGTTTTCGAATGCTTATGTGACAGGGATTGACTTAACCGGTGGACTGGCTGGGGTGAACTATGCCGGTCCCATAGTCCATTGCTACGCCACTGCAGGGTGACGGAGGACAGACATCGGCGGACTGGTCGACGCAATTGGGGCGCCGTCTCTGCTACGTACGGCCACCGGCAGTGTATCCGGCGTACATATAACGGGTGGATTGATTGGGGCAAACGAAAGGCACACTCATTGCAAGCTACTCCACGGGGAGACGAGGGGAAATACTTTCCGGTGGCCTGATTGGCGCAAATGGCGCACCTATTCGCCGTCTATTCCACAGCGAGACGTCGGGAGAACGAGCGACTGGCGCGTGGCGTAGCATCAAACGACGGCACACCATCATCGACAGCTTCTGGACATCGAAAAATCGGATGCTGGGCTAGCGGCGTAGCGCGGACGCCGCAAACTAGGACGGGTCGAGGCGGCAGCGGCCGCATAGCGGCGACATCGGGAGGCACACACTTGCGAGTGAGGTGCTGCAGAACGCGATCAATTACAACGGTCGCCAACGGGCGATCACGGGCTCTACATCGACTGGGATAGAGACTCGACAATGCAGACGGGACTTGACGAGGGTGACGCGAAGATTGCGGGACCACTTCGGCACTTCGGGACTATCCACTGCTAGGCTGATTCGACGTGACGGTATCGCCACTGGTGGGAGTTCGCAGACAGCATGGGCGCAGGATAGCGCCGACGCGCACACCAACGCCGATGCCAGTGCCACACCCACTGCAACCAACACACCGACAGTCAGCCCACGCCAAAGAATACGGCACACCAAACAATGACACTGAACGCCAAAGCCGACACATACTGCACAGCCACTCCACCCAACGAATACGGCTACACCAACACCAACATCTACGCCCACGCCCACACGATCATACGCCCACGCCGACATGATACTCAAGTTTCCTACGCCTACTTCCACAGCCACTCCTGTGGTAATTGTGGTGACGGCACGCCGGGGCCGCCACCGCCACTCAGGACGCCGTTGTCGTGGTGGTTTACGGCAATTCCGCCGACAAGTACCACCTTCGCTGCTGCGACGACTGATCCGATTGCTGAATGGGTGGTGGTGGAGTGGGGTTCGATGCGGATGTGCCGCTGGAACGGCTGCCGAAATTGCGGCTGTTG
>CASHTH010004265.1:0-14923 GCA_030341885.1 Geodia barretti
CATGCATGGCAAGTGGAAGGAATTACAGCACGAAATCGGATAGCCTCGACGAGGTGCAAGACACGGCGTTCGAACAAATGGTGACATCCCAAAAGGTGAGCTCCATGTGTTCGAACACGCACACAGAGCCGACCAGACTTACTGCGAGACGTGCAACGAGTTGGTTGATTTGTCGACGACTGCACGTCAAGACCCATCGCGACCACAACTACGTACACTCATCCGATGCCTTCCCGAAGCACAGAGATGCAGCTGTGTGCCTACGCCCGTCAAACTCGAGCTTGCTAGTGTAGGAGCACCCTTTGCACAGCTTAAGGCACTATATAGCAGGCTCAGACGGACAGGGTATAGAGGCAAAGCACCGGTGAATGCTGAAGTAGACAAGCTTCAGGCACTCCTAGATGCTCGCAGAAGGGAGCTCAAATCAACTCCCAGATAGATGAGGTGCGGTGTGTCAGGGAAGAAGGAGCTGCGGCCGGATCGACCGGACTACGCGTGGAGGCAGGCCCAGACTGAGCCGCTGTGTGGAGTTTGTGGGATGGAGGGGAGTCCGCAGAGTGGACACAAGGAGCGGAGGTGCTGTCGATTGAAGAGACTGAAGGAGACAAGTGGAGGCGAGGCACGGGAGATGGCAGACGGTGTTCAAACCTCAGCAACTGGTGTTGGGTACGGCGAATGAAGAAGATAAGGAGATTAGTTGTAGTGTGTGCAGACGTGAGCTCAGCATGTCGAACACATAGGAGAAGAGAAGTGTGAAGTTTGTGTTCATAGGTTCCAGGGAACACATGTCAAGACCATTGGTGAGAATCAACACCCCACGTCACTGCTTTTGCCCAAAATGGTGTGTGCATGAAACCTGAAATTGAAATGAATTGAAATTGTTGTTGAAATTGAATGGTGTTTGTGAGAGGGGTTCTAATTGTCTGAAGGTGTGTTGACGGCAATCACCGACTGTGTGCGATCATTGGATCCACCGGCCAGAGGAAAGCAGACTTGGAACAGACCACGAGGGGTGGAGCCTCTCTTGTGATTAACACAGGGTTTGGCTGCTGTCACACTGTGTGAAGAAAATCACTCTTCAGGGTCGGTTGTTTATATAGCATCAGTCGGTTCACCGGGCCGTGACAACTGCAGTTCGACACACCATGGGCCATAGCCGGATCACACATTCCAACACCAGAGTGTGATGTCTGTGACACTTGCACCATCGCAGCAGCAATCTCAACCATGACTTTTTGCGCTTGACCTTCCATGGCAGCTTGTTATATGAGACAGTGAGGCAAGTCAATAAATAACATGCCTCCTGGGGAGTATCTGTCAGTAGAAGATGTGGTGTGTGTGATAGTAGCTCTGACTCTAACAGATCACGAGTCAGATTTTAAGCGATTGCCATGGACATCACCTATCATCCATCACTAACACAGGCGCAGGAGAGATACTAGAACAACCAGTCAGTGATGGCCAGTGGGACCTGATGACTGGGGGTATGTGGTGTGAATACACAACTGTGCAGAGTAGCCTATTTGATGAGAATGGCAAGTACATCATGTCACTTGGCAAGAAAGAAAAGAGGGGACAAAGATGCGAGAGAGTTCCAAAACGCACATGCATAGCTGCAGGGAGGATGGACGGCTACATCTACGTCAGTGACACACACAACATCGAGTTCAACGTATCAAGTGCAATTGAATCATCCCACACACACCAATATTAATACAAATAAGCTACCATAGAAACGCAAACAATCACATTAGAATTACGTTAATTTTCCAATGGTTTGCTTATTCATATACTCAGATATCTGTTCATCATTATACCTTTACAACTGCCTGTGTCTGGGTATTAATATCGCCACATACATGCACTTGCTATTTTATGTAAAGTCATACCTAGTTTGTGAAGCTCTACTGTAGTCTTGTGTTTTTGTTTTTCTCCTCTACTGTATCGTCCTGAGCTGGTTCAAGGAATTTGATTGCTGTTACACAAGGTAGGTAATCTATATATATGCCACAAGAGCTGCTGTAATCGGCAGCAGACGCGCAAGCGTACTGTTGCATACCTGTTTCACGTCGCCCGGCGGGATCGGATATAGCTGCGAATACAGAGTCCATGGTTCAGACAGACCCCGCCCCACGGTAAGGTGCACATGCTATGCGTAAAGCTAAATGAGAACACCATCTCTTGGCGGTGACCGGCCACTTCGTCGGAGTTGCAAATGGTGCTGTGCCAGAGTTGGCAGACTTGCATACACATGATTTAGACCTTAGTGCACTTGAGCCTTTCCACTGCAGCTCTAGTACTTGATTACATACATATAGCTGCATGCATCATGGGCTTAGGAAGTTGAATGTGCACACAACCTCTCTGACAGAGTGGCGTTGATTGTGAAGGACAGTATTCATTGTAGTGTGCTCCACTCTGTGACCCAACCATGAATAGCTGTCTTTCGGGGTTTTTGGGCGTGTGTTTGATGTAATGTGTAACTTTGTTTCTCCTGCTTCCGGCAAACACTTTTCAAGGGCTGTTTTGGGACTTACAAGCTAATCCTCTCTCTGCTGATTTCACATTTGAAAGATCTAGGTAAGGAAACAAAATGTGGTGTTGTGCGTATGCTTAAAGCCATAGAGTATGGGTGGGACTTCATGGAGCGTGGACGGGGTTAAAGGTGCTG
The DNA here is from genome assembly GCA_030341885.1 of Geodia barretti. NCBI lineage: Eukaryota > Metazoa > Porifera > Demospongiae > Tetractinellida > Geodiidae > Geodia > Geodia barretti. The sequence continues at coordinate 2,672 of CASHTH010004265.1, forward strand.
CAGCTACAGTAGCATGCTGGGAGGTTTAATCTACAAACTACCGAGCAGGCCTGCTAGTTTCAACCTTGTGTAAACCACCACCAATGATGAACCATGAATCAGACCCGCATACAGACATATCTATCCTTTGCACGCAATGGCTGAAAAGGCACAACACAAAATCACACACCACGCCGAAAAAGCACCAAATCAGCCCAGCAACCAGCGTCTGGAGGAAACTATCGACAGCAGTCGTGTCGTGTCTGTGTGTGTCTGAGGAGTACCGGAGACCAGAGTGCTGCCATGTCTCCATGTATTCTGCGAGGACCGTCTGGAGAAGACTAGAAAAGAGAAAATGTCGCGACCACAGAGAAAGAGGAGAGAGACAAAAGAGTCAAAGGAGACGCCCGTTGCAACTGACCCCGCAAGCGGCCCTCTACACCCTGAAGGGGGCGTGTCCGCCTCCCCGCTGCCCTCTACATCAGCACTTTTCGAGTGTGAGGGAGGTCCTGGAGAAGACGAAGAAGTGCGTGACCCGGAGAAGCCGCAGTGCGATAAATGCGGGAGGGGAGGAGAGGTGTGACGGGTTTCTGTCGGGACTGCGGCAGTTCATTTGCCAGCTCTGTCTTACCAGGCACGCAAGTGGAAGGCATTCAGGAGCACGAAATCACTAGCCTCGACGAGGGGCAGAACGGCGTCGAAAATGGTTTGGTGACACCCAAAAACCAAAAGGTTGGGTGAGCTCCACGTGTTCGAAAACACGCAACAAGAGCCGACCAAGATCTACGCGAAGACGCCTGTTTCGACGAGTGATTTGTCGCGACTGCACGTTAAAGACCATCGCGACCCAACCCACACTACGACCTCATCACCCGCTGCCATTCCCGAAACACAGAAATGCGATCTTGCTTGCTACGTCCGTCATCAGAACGTGCTTAGTGTGGGGAGCCATGCACAGCTGAAGGCAATGAAGGAAAAATTCTAGCAGGCTCGACGCCACAGGGTATAGAGGCAAAGCAGAGCGTGATGAGGTGAGATGCTTGACGAGTAGACAGCTCATGCCCATCCTAGATGCTCGCAGAAGGAGCTTCACTCCCAGATAGATGGGGAGGTGCGTCAGGGGAGAAGGAGCTGGCGGCCCGGATCGACGGACACGAGGTGAGGCAGGGCCCAGCTGAGCAGCTGCGTGGAGAGTTTGTGGAGGGGAGTCATGCAGAGTGGCACAACGAGGAGGCTGCTGTCGATGAAGAGAGCAAGTGGAGAGAGGGAGGGCACGCGAGATGCGCAGACGAGTTTCTGACAAACCTCAGCAACTGGTGTGCGCTGGGTCCAGAGAGAAGCATAGATAGGTAGTGTGTGCAGACTTGAGCTCGGCATGTCGAAAACTAGGAGAGGTTGAAGTTTGTTCAGAAGTGCTTCCAGCATGTGTCAAGGGCGACATTGGTGGGATCAAGACACCACGTCCATCACATTTGCTTTTGCACTGGTGCAATGGGTGTTGTGTGAGCAGGGTTCTACTTGTATGAAAGTGTTTGTACCGCACTCCAGATCGCGTTGCGATCTTGGACACACAGGGCCCAGAGGAGAAAGCAGACTAACGCACCACTAGGAGTAGCCATCTCTTCTGATACACCAGTGTTTGTGGCTGCCTTCCACTGTGTGAAGAAATAGGAAAATCACTTCTTGGGGTCGGTGTCATAGCATCAGTGGGTTCAAAGGGAAGTGGACGGACTGCAGTTCGACACACATTCTGCATAGCCTCCAACACACAACGAGTGACAGGGTGAGTGTATGTCTGTGACCTCTACAACCATCGATCACCACTCCTCAACCATGACTTCTCTTCATTCCATGGCAGCTTGGTAGTACGGGAAGTAAGGCAGTCCATTCAACAAGCTCGAGGGGATATCTGTCAGTTAGAAATGGAAATGTAGTAGTAGCTGACTTTAGCAATATAGAATTAAGATCTGATGCCAATGGACATCACCTATATCCATCACTAACACTGGAGCAGGATGACGAGACTAGGACGACCACTCAGTGTGGCAGTTGGACCTGATGACTGGGTGTATGTGGTTGAATACAGCTGTTGATAGAGTATCAGTATTTGATGAGAATGGCAAGTACATCATGTCATTTGGAAGGAAGGGACAAAGACGGAGAGTTCAAATACCCATTTGCCATAGCTGCCAGGGATGACGGCCACATACTTCTCAGTGACACCGACAACAATCGAGTTCAAATATTCAGTGAAACGCCTCTCACACAGCACCAGCTAATACAAAGAAAGCTACCATAGGAACGCAAAACATCAGATTAGAATACCGTAATTTTCCAATTGGTATTGTTTATATATATGTATCTCAGATTATCTGTTGAGCATTTATACCTTTGACCACTGCCTGTGTCCGTGTAATAATATCGCCACATCATGCATCTGCTGTAGTCTACCTAGTTTGTTGAGCTCTACTCTGCAGTCTGTTTTTTGGTTTTTCCGTCTCTCTGACTCGTGAGCTGTTTAGTTCTTTACACAAGGTATATATAATATATTGCAAACTCGCTCGTAATCGGCAAGCTGCAAGCGTACCTCTCACGTCAGCGGTGGTTGGTGGATCTAGAGTCCATGGGTTCAGACAGGACCCCGCGGTGTGCACATGGTTGCGCTAACCACATGAGCTATCACCATTCGTTGTGACTGCACTTTCGTAGGGTCGGTCCTGCACATTGGTGCCAGAGCGCCGCATACTTGCATACAACTGATACGTAGTGCACTCACGCAAAATAACGTCGTGTAGCAGTATTCGCATTATAGCACGTACTCCTATATGCCGCAGACACCGCATGTGCCACATACTGTCTCTGTGTATTCTGTGTTCGAAAATGTTCTACATCAATCTTCATGAATCCGACCGTAACCTAAATCTCTATCTTGAGCCGCTATGACTAGTAGAATATCATACCACAGTAATTGATAGGGATAAGTGGTATAGTTGGTATAGTACATATGAACGGCTTCACATTCTCCCGAAGTAGACTCCCAATGCACGGTGTGCTCTACGGAATATCGACTCCCCTTTTGAAAGCTCAATGAGCGTCGTCTCCGGGGCCAAAGCCAAACCCTCTCACTATGGCGATAACGGACCCACCATCCTTTACCCAATCTGGTGCATCATGAGCTCTGACTGTGACCTGTTAGCACAAAAGAAAAGAACAAAGTTTTCTCAAAGATTAGTGTGTGAAGGTGAGAAGGTGAGTGTGAGAAATTATCCAGACACGTTATCATGGCACTTACAACCATCGCAAAATACGAGAACACAGAGATCTCCTTAACACAAATAATAACAAACATAGCCAGAATTTGATGCAGTGGCTGGATCTCTCTTCAGATTCATGATTTCTACAGCACAAAGCAGAGAGAGACTGTTGCGTGCACAACGTTCAGAAGAAGAACTGCTAATTAAAGGGGCTGAACCCCCAGTAGGGAAAGAGAAAACTGGACAAAAGAAGACACAAACGTTTCTGAAGAATCTAGTAATGATGTATGACATATCGAATATTAAATAACATTGAGGAAAAGTGACGCTGAAAGGAAGAAACAGGGGTCATTACACAAAAAGTTGCACAAAGCACATGACACCATCCCTATATCTTTTTTTATTGTTTATAAGCAAAGTATTAATATCAAACAATATCAAACAAAGATATAGGGATGTGTCATGTAGCCTTTGTGCAACTTGTCTGTGTAATGACCCTTGTTTCTTCCTTTTTTGGGGCTTCAAGCCATCCCTCTAATCCCCCTTTCATTTTGAAGAAATGATTTTCCCACTTGTATAATACACACACACAGTCTCTATACATGCCATATATATAATACACACACACATACACACACACCCTCCCAGCCGGTGCATTTTGCACAATATTTATGACATCATAAGTTCAGTCAATTTATTGTTTCGCGTCTGATTTCTCGCTGAACCCTCCACACTTTGCACACTTACATATAGTGAAAAATCCAGCATCAAAATGCACACATATACACTTGAAACATAGTCAATGAGTAAGAGCGTGGTTTTCGCTATTGACGATACTGTCGTAGCCGTGGTGGCTTCCCGAATGATCTGCGACGAACACAATGTCGATCTTCATTTTTTTGAAATCGGGTGAAAGGTGAGGAAGTATACCAGAATGTCAACTCAATCGCCCTTCACAAACCTGAGCTGACGCGACATGATAATCAAACCCTGACAAAAAATGAGAAAGAGAGTTCAGCGAGAATCAGACGCGAAACAATAAATGACTAACTTATGATGTCATAACTATTGTGCAAATATGCACCGCTGTGGAGGGTGTGTGTGTATGTGTGTGTGTATTATATATATGGCATGTATAGAGACTGTGTGTGTGTATTATAACATGTCAATCCCCCTATAACTAAGTACTACCGTACTAGTGATATGGCATGTATAGAGACTGTGTGTGGGTCGAATAAGTAAAATTCCTCCTATTTTCCATAATTCTGAATGTGTAAACCAATGAAAAACGGCCAAGAAACCAAACCCATGCCTCCCCACTACCTAACAGGAAGGGCCGGAAAAAGATAGAAAACTACCAGGGCTGCCTACGGAAAAAAAACTAGGGAAGAACACGCAGGGAATAGAGGACGAAGGCCCATAGACAGGAGGTAAGAAAACCCAACCCGTCAGACAGGCAAAGTAACGTCGAAAACGGATTACGTCTCACAACGACCAAAAGATTTCCAGCGAAAGCAGACGGGGTGTAAGCATCGGGGGATAATAAAAGAAGAAAAACAAAAGAGGGAGAAAAATACGAGTGAAGGATAGAAAGGACAAAGGATAAAAGGGAACTGAGCAGTAAGAGGAGATAAACTCTCCTCTTTCCCCTCACAGTTACCCTCTTAATAAAGGAACCTCTCTATAAGGGCACTTGGTCTGCCCCATACTAATACATTGTGTATATACTGCATCCGATAAAGGGACACCTCTGAATCAAAGGACTTTAATGTCCCCATTGTGTTTACTTATTAAGATTGAAATATGCTATTTCAACCAACCCTCGTCTTTTGACCCTTTATCAGCCCTTTCTTTTTGCGTGCTCTGTCATTATTTACATTTCTTCTCTTTTCTTCTTTTACCTTCTTCTCACTCCCTCCCTCCCTCTCCACACAGAACTCCTATAGTATACTTGCGCTACAAGTCGGTCCATACATTCTACGCCACGTTTTGTCTGCCGTGTGAAAGTCTTCAATTTCATTGGTTTAATCGTCGGACTGAGCATCTTCATTCGGGTTTCCTGCTTGTGGCAAACTTTCAGGTAAACAGTCTTTACCAGCAATAAGTGAAGCGAGTGCAACCTGTAGTTCGTCGGAATTGTGCTGGTTTTGCTGAGTGTGTATTGGTAAGGGCTGTCTAGTACCGTAACTGACATGAAATGAATCTGATAAAGGACACCTCTGATATATGGCTCAATGTCCCACGAGGTTTTCCTTATGCAGAGGATTTGCACTGTACAGTAATTTGTTTAGAATGGCCGTACACAGAAGTGTCCCTTATGGTGAGCGAATCGTCCCAACCTAGGCGTCTAAAGCAGCGGTTCACTAAGGTTTTCACTATCCTAGCTCCACTGCACATAACGTCATATACAAAATTGAACAAAAATAGCAAAATGACTGCTCGCGATTCGCCACCAACTTCCATATATGTGAATTGCAACTGCTCCCGTTAGTCGCAGGGGTGCGCAAAATGCATTCTGTTTATCACACAACAGATGACTATGAGCGGCGTTCATCTCCTCGAGCGTTTGTAGTGTCTCAGCCGGACTGTCTACAGTGGCACACACTTACATCACGTACCGAGTGTAACCAGCTCCGGAGTGCCGGGCATGTCCGTCGGCTGGTCGTGTCCAGGCGCTTATCAGTCTTCTATCACTCGTCTTCTTCTTTGTTGGAGGTGTATACAAGATGGAAAAATCATTTCTTCTTCATAAATGAAAGGGGGATATAGGGATGGCTTGAAGCACCAAAAAGGAAGAAACAAGGGGTCATTACACAGCAAAGATGCACAAAGCTACATGACACCATCCCTATATCTTTGTCTCATATTAAACTTTACTTCAAGGTAAACTGTTGCAGAATGGAAATGACGGAGACGGCAAGCGCGGCTCTTTCCCAATTAGGGAGGAAAATGTCAGCAGGGCGAGATTGGTTGTGAACAATAACACAAAGATATAGGGATGGTGTCATGTAGCTTTGTGCATCTTTGCTGTGTAATGACCCCTTGTTTCTCTTCCTTTTTGGTGCTTCAAGCCATCCCTATATCCCCCTTTCATTTTGAAGAAATGATTTTTCCACTTGTTTCCACTATTTTTCACGCCTTATGACAACACTGCATTTTCAGTCACTCTGATGTTCATGGGTGTTGTAGAGATAACTGTTGAAAGCAGAAGCTAATGGGCTGCTCCTACCTGAAGCAGGGTGTATGTGTAGTGTCTCCAACAAGGATGCAATTAGATTGTGGCACATATGGGTGGGGTGGTTTCATAGGCAGGCTTCAGTAATCAGACTACAATGATAGCTATAACCTGGGGGACAAAGAATGAAGGCGCTGTGCAAGGCCCGCGTAACACGGCGCACACTGCCAAGTTGCTCCTCGTGCAAATCAACAGCAAAACGCAAGCTAGCCACTTACAAAGTGTACACTGGACTTACAGAAGGCACTGGAGGATGAGAGTAGTTTTCTCTGCAGGCATCCAGTCCTGGCTTAGTCTCGTTTCGTGGATCAGGCAAAATGCGCGCGCACCGCATTGGAAACGCCCTCCTCGGCGCATGCGGCTCACTGATGCTGAGTTAGCAGCAAATGGCGTTGTTCAGTGACTACCGGGAAGAGCTCAACGATCTACCGTAGAATGACTTGCGGCACAGAAACAAACAGACCCGAGAATCGCCCCCAGAAACTAACGCAAGCCAGCGCTAGCCCGAACGTTGTCGTAACCATGAACAATATAGGGAGAGCATAAATCAGGGGGGGAAGACAGAAAAGCGATCCGCTTGATCTGCGTGCACACCTCCGAAAATTTGGAGACTTCTGTGAAAAAATAAACGCTTCAAACTGCTTCCGAGGAGCTAGCGGTCTGAAGAAAGAAGACGAAGAGATATTATGATTATGATGACACGAAATCGCGAAATCGCGTAAGAGCGAATTCTCTGGTGGGGAACTGAGGGCACGTAGGAAGTCTTGGGGCATATGTATAGCTAGGTATTGGCCTCTAGACTATTGCTAGTGATTTTGAAGCCATGGTGAGTCATTCTCGCTGATTTTGAGGCGTTTTGTACGCGGATCACGTGAGATTTCACTCGTGTCATCCCTATATAGAGCGTCTACCGACGCTCTGATACATCACTCAAGTACGGTAGTACATATCGTAGGGATGACTACACGTTATCTGAGATTTTCACTATAAGATCTACTACCTTATCCACTGTGGTATGTATGACAGAAACGCCTTGTTGTTTCGTGTTGAATGAAAATGTATTACCACCGTGTGGGTACGTGAAATGAACAAATGGATTACCCAGAGTGTTGTTACGCTGAAATGAAAAATGGATTTACCATTACCGTGTTGTTACGTGAACTGAACAAATGTGGATTTTCCTTGTCGGTTCGTGAATGAAGAAAATGGATTTACCGTGGTGTGTACGTGCATGAAAATGCTGGACGTTTTACGTGTTGTACGTGAAGTAGGCATTTGTATGTCCACCCCGTTGCCGTGTGAAATGAGTGGCAAAACTATCACAGTGTGATGGGTATTATAGGTGAGTACACATGCTGTAGCACGGCAATGCGAAAAGCACACAGTGATAATACAATTCGAGATGAGATGTGATTTGTGCCCCGATGGTGGGACTCGACCCACGACACTCTGTAGTCTAGGCTGCATGCTCCACACCACTGTGAGGTCTACCAGGGGCAGCTCAGCAGCAACATACTGGTGTTCAAATCTCTGCAACACCGACGAAAAGCAAACTTGAACTAACTATGCTCTGCACGCAGTAAGCGTTCCTAGTCTGTATATTCAGCAGTATTGTAGCGTCCATCTTGTCTGCAAACACTGTTCAACAGGACCGACAATCGTACCCTACCCGGCAACTCTTTTGTTTGTCCGACCTCCCTCCTCCCCCCACTTTCTCTTACAACCCTTCTTCTAACTTTTCCCCTGCTTCTATCTTGGTACTTCTTGCCCCTACGTCGGCCACCGCCCACACTCCCTCTCCCAATCTCAGCCTACTCCTTCCTCGGATTTCACTTTTTTGTCTTTTCTTTTCTCTATCTATCTGTCGTAAGGATCCCTGATGCGCCGGGTTGGGCGTCTCCGCGGGCCGCAGGCGGCGCGTGCGCCGCCGTTGGCGGCGAGGCCTCGGGTACAGCCTGCGGCGTTGTCCCTGTTTCCACATGGGTGGCACTTTCTGTGACAGTGTGGTGGGGCTGGGGGTTGCCTCTGCTCTGCGTGTACAAGGAACATAGAATAATAGTGGTTGCAAGGTTGTCGTTTTCCCTTTGGGGGTCCACATTAGATGGAATGTGGGCTAGTCACTTACTTTTCTTGACCCCGGGGGGCGCATCCACAGCCTCTTAATCCTATCACAAGTCGGTAGTACTTATTTTGGATTGACTGTATATAATACACACACACAGTCTCTTAATGCCATATATATAATACACACACACATACACACACACCCTCCCTGCAGGTGCATATTTGCACAATAGTTATGACATCATAAGTTTAGTCAATTTATTGTTTCGCGTCTGATTCTCGCTGAACTCTCTTTCTTCATTTTTTTGTCAGGGTTTCGCATATCACGTCCTCAGCTCAGCGTGTGAATGGGCGATGAGTACGACATTTCTGGTATACTTCCTCACCTTTCACCCCGATTTCAAACAAATGAAGATCGACATTGTCGTTCGTCGCAGATCATCGGGAAGTCACCACGGCTACGACAGTATCGTCAATAGCGAAAACACGCCTCTTACTCATTGACTATGTTTCAAGTGTATATGTGTGCATTTTGATGCTGGATTTTTCACTGTATATGTAAGTGTGCAAAATAGTGTAGATTACAGAATGTCTTTTGCGAAAAATAATGCTACTTAGAGCTGTGATAACTTTAATTGCGCAAGCTGATGGGTCTGTGTCGTGACTTAATTCGAGTAGAGCGAATGTATGTATACAAGTGGAAAAATCATTTCTTCAAAATGAAAGGGGGATATAGGGATGACTTGAAGCACCAAAAAGGAAGAAACAAGGGGTCATTACACAACAAAGTTGCACAAAGCTACATGACACCATCCCTATATCTTTGTTTGATATTGTTTGATATTAAACTTTGCTTATAAACAATAAAACAAAGATATAGGGATTGTTTCTTCCTTTCAGCGTCGCTTTTCCTCAATGTTATTTAATATTCGATATGTCATACATCATTACTAGATTCTTCAGAAACGTTTGTGTCTTCTTTTGTCCCAGTTTTCTCTTTCCCTACTGGGGGTTCAGCCCCTTTAATTAGCAGTTCTTCTTCTGAACGTTGTGCACTCAACAGTCTCTGCTTTGTGCTGTAGAAATCATGAATCTGAAGAGATCCAAGCCACTGCATCATTCTAGGTTTTTATTTGTGTTAAGGAGATCTCTGTGTTCTCGTATTTTGCGATGGTTGTAAGTGCCATATAAACGTTTTTTCTGCATAATTTCACTCACCTTCTCAACACTATCTTTTAGAAAACTTTGTTCTTTTGTTGCTAACAGGTCAAAGGTCAGAGCTTCATGATTCACCAGATTCGGAAGATGGTGGGTCTCGTTATCGCCATAGTGAGAGGGTTTGCCCCGGAGACGACGCTCATTGAGGCTTTTCAAAAGGGGAAGGTCGATATTCCTAGAGCACCTGCATTGGGACTACTTCTGGAGAATGTGAGCCGTTCATATGTACTATACCAACTTAATCACTATCAAATTACTGGTGGATGATATTCTACTAGTACTAGTGGCTCAAGATAGATTTAAGGTCGGATTCAGAAGATTGTGAAGGAAAATTTCGAAACACTAATACACAGAGAAATTATGTGCACATGCGGTGCTGCCATATAATTATTGCTATAATGCGAAATAAGCTACACAAGTTATTTTGCGGAGTGCACTAACGTATCATTTGTATGCAAGTATGCCGCTCTGCACCAATGTGCAGGACGAAAGTGCAGTCACCAACGAATGGTGATCTCATGTGGTTACGCAACCATGTGCACACAGGGGGCGGGGTCTGTCTGAACCCAATGGACTCTAGATCCACCGCTGACGTTGAGAGGTACGCTTGCGCTTGCCGATTACAGCAGTTTGCAATATATTATATTACCTTGTGTAAAGAAACTAAACAGCTCACGATACAGTAGAGGAAAAAACCAAAAACAAGACTGCAGTAGAGCTTCAACAAAACTAGGTATGACTTACAAAAAATAGCAAGTGCATGATGTGGCAATATTATTACACAGACACAGGCAGTGTAAAGGTATAAATGCATCACAGATAATCTGAGATACATAAAATAAACAATACCAATTGGAAAAATTACGTTAATTCTAATGTGAGTGTTTGCGTTCCTATGGTAGCTTCTTTGTATTAGCATTGTGTTGTGTGAGAGGCGTTTCACTTGAATATTTGAACTCGATTGTTGTCGGTGTCACTGACGTAGATGTGGCCGTCATCCCTGGCAGCTATGGCAAATGGGTATTTGAACTCTCCGTCTTTGTCCCCTTCCTTCCCAAATGACATGATGTACTTGCCATTCTCATCAAATACTGATACTCTATCACAGCTGTATTCAACCACATACACCCAGTCATCAGGTCCAACTGCCACACTGAGTGGTCGTCCCTAGTCTCTCTCCTGCTCCAGTGTTAGTGATGGATGATAGGTGATATCCATTAGCATCAAGAATCTTAATTCTATTATTGCTAAAGTCAGCTACTAATACATTTCCATTTCTACTGACAGATATTCCCTCAGGCTTGTTGAATTGACCTGCCTTACTTCCCGTACTACCAAAGCTGCCATGGAATGTAAAGTCATGGTTGAGGATTGTGATGCGATGGTTGAGAGTGTCACAGACATACACTCTGTTGTTGGTGTGGTTGTAGGCTATGGCAAATGGTGTGTCGAACTGCAGTCGTCCACTTCCCTTTGAACCCACTGATGCTATGAACCGACCCTCAAGAGTGAATTTCTTCACACAGTGGAAGGCAGCCACAAACACTGTGTTATCAGAAGAGATGGCTACTCCTAGTGGTGCGTTAAGTCTGCTTTCCTCTGGTCCTGTGTGTCCAAATGATCGCAACTCTCTGTGATTGCGGTCAAACACTTTCATACAATTAGAACCCTGCTCACAAACAACCATTTCACCAGTTTTGGCAAAAGCAATGTGACGTGGCATCTTGATCCCACCAATGGTCTTGACATGCTGGAACCTCTGAACAAACTTCACCTCTCCTAGTTTTCGACATGCTGAGCTCAAGTCTGCACACACTACACTAATCTTCTTCTCTGGACCCAACACCAGTTTCTGAGGTTTGAACTCGTCTGCCATCTCCCGTGCCCTCTCCTCCACTTGTCTCTTCATCGACAGCACCTCCTCTTGTGTGCCACTCTGCAGACTCCCCTCCACAAACTCCACGCAGCTGCTCAGCTGGGCCTGCCTCAACTCGTGTCCGTCGATCCGGGCCGCCAGCTCCTTCTTCCCCTGACGCACCTCACCATCTATCTGGGAGTGAAGCTCCCTTCTGCGAGCATCTAGGATTGCCTGGAGCTTGTCTACTTCAGCATTCACCTTTGCCTTTGCCTCTATACCCTGTGGCGTCTAGCCTGCTAGATCTTGCCTTCAGCTGTGCAATGGTGCTCCCTACACTAGCAAGCTCGGATTTGACGGGACGTAGGGAAGCAAGGATGGCATCTCTGTGCTTCGGGAAGGCATCGGGAATGAGGTCGTAGTTGTGGTCGCGATGGGTCTTGACGGTGCAGTCACGACAAATCAACTCGTCGCACGTCTCGCAGTAGATCTTGGTCGGCTCTGTTGCGTGTTTCGAACACGTGGAGCTCACCTTTTTGGGTGTCACCATTTTCGACGCCGTTTCTTGCACCTCGTCGAGGCTAGCGATTTCGTGCTCCTGAAATTCCTTCCACTTGCCGTGCATGGTAAGACAGAGCTGGCAAATG